>WURV02164994.1:0-15072 GCA_011762755.2 Epimenia babai
ATTACAACGGTTATAGATAGATCTGCGTGTTGTATTCATCTTTGTCAGAGCATAACACGAGTAATTACAACGGTTATAGATAGATCTGCGTGTTGTATTCATCTTTGTCAGAGCATAACACGAGTAATTACAACGGTTATTGATAGATCTGCGTGTTGTATTCATCTTTGTCAGAGCATAACACGAGTAATTACAACGGTTATTGATAGATCTGCACGTTGTATTCATCTTTGTCAGAGCATAACACGAGTAATTACAACGGCCAATAATAACGGTTCTAGATAGATCGGCGTATCGTGTTTAATTATTGAGGTTATGACGCAATATATGATTTAAGGAGGTAAACACTAAGTTGCGAACTATTTTTTGGCCCTTTGTTAAGATACAGTAGTAAGAACTTGTGGTCAGTGTGTTATATAAGATTTCTTAAAAGCATAAAAATTTATACGAGAGTTGTGATTTTAAAAATAGACGAGTTATTGCGTTTCATAGCCAGAAAATCTTCCACCAGTACTTTTTCTGGCATGATTCACCGTAGATCGAATGTGACGTGTGTGACATTTACGCAATCATCATTTAGCGCGAATTATCTGACACCAACCCCTTCTAATAAAGATATCATTTAATCGAAGCGTATGCAAATGTAAAATTGTGGTAAAAACATATTTCCAGATATTCAACATAAACGGTCAATTCTCATCTTACACTTTAAGAACATCTAACGCATTTGCAACATATTTCTATGTAGAAACGAAGGTTAATTTCATCGATTACTTCGTTGTACGTATCGTATTTTATTCGACGGCATTACGCTTCTCTATAGTACATATATAGAGCATTTAGCAGCATGTAGTGAGAAGCAGAAAGCGCAAAAACAATGAAAAATGAGTGGCAAAATTATCACACGTACGATGTTTTTACATGATTTTATAGCTTTTTATTTGTGCTAATCTATTCGCGCTAATATCTTTAGATCTACAATATTATATTCCTCGGTAACTCAATCAGACGTCTGCACTACGTTGCGGCTAATCAAAAATGACGCAGTTTCCCATCCACATGTCCTTCTAGAATTTCCTTGGACCGTTTTTCGTTCGAGCCCGTCTGGATTTCGCGCGCGAAAAACAAAATGCCCGACTCATACGCGGGGTACGAATCTGCCCACCGTCCGACTTTTCTGCGCTGATCCACAGCAAGTTATTTATACCTGATTGCTGGAGTAAACTCTTCTCCAATATGGGTAGGTGCTTTATATCATCTTTCACGGGATGATATGCGAGTGTCGAAGGTATTGTATATGCGCTGAATATAGCTGCCATAAACATTCATTGTAAACCGCATCTGAGAGCCTCTCTTGGCTGATATTTGCGGTCTATAAATATTGTACTTTTCATTTTTTACAATAAAATAATACATTGTAATGACATAAAATAATAAATCGTGATAAAAATAAAACCATATAACAAAATGACTCGCACCGCGAACCACACGTGTATAAATGGATTTTGTAGAGCAGCGTTATATTTGGGAAAAGTGTTGTTTACAAAAGTATACTCGCGTCGTCAATAATATATGCTAAATACAGGATATTAACAGGACATTAATAGAGCAATAACTGTCTTTGGCAGTTGACAGCGAGAGAAATGTTTTACGAATCGTTTTGCTTTGTACTCAGCAACTTAAATACTCAAATTTAATGGCAATATTCAACCCAATTCATTACGATATTTTGAAATTTATTGCATTTTGCAAACAGCGTATGAGGGTTTGCTATTGAGCATAATGGACTACTATAATGAGTTGTTACAAAGGACGAATCGCAGTCGGACAACCAGAGGGAAGGGCCCAAAGAGTGGGAACGTATATAGGCTCATTGTTATGTAAACCATTGGTAGTAATATGTTAGAACTTGTCTAAGATACTTCAACGTTTATCTTACAAGGTTTTTCACATGCGGACTATCTCCATAAAGACAAAGTAAATCTATGTTACGTGCTGGTATAAAGGAAGATGTACGAATAAGAAGGATAGACAAACTCTCTGTGAAATCACAGAAATACGATTATCATAAGAAATCAGCTGGGCGTATCGAGTTTGGTAACGCGGCAAGGTGGTTTGATGTTACTCCAGAGGCTATCGATAGACCCAAAAATTAATGTAATCCAATATATTTTCAATAGGTTATACTTCTCTGGATCAACTCGCTTACCTTTGGCAATTGTATGTTATATTTCTGTTATTGATGCACGATGGATGGATGAATGAATGAAAAGACTGATGTATAGAAGAATGGGTGGATGGATATATAGATGGTAGATATGGATGGGTTGTTGGATAGATAAATATATAGATATATGGATGGAGAGATGGGTGGGTGGATAGATAGTAGATGGAGAGCGGGACGATGGTAAATGGAAGGATAGATGCAATTGTGACTAGATAGATGGATCGATGGATGGTGGATCGATGGGCGGACGAGTTGATGGGTGGATTAACAATCGCATAACGGGACGAATGGGTCAATAGACAGATTCCCGTTTGACTAAAACCAAGTGTAAATGTCGTTACAATTACTTGTATTTCCAAATCGGATCGGAATCATCGACCTTATTGATGATTTCGTCGGGCAGAAAGGAAATACGAGAGTAAAAATTTATTTGAGCCATCACATTGCAACGTTCCGTATAACTAACGTACGATTTAAGCCCCTTAAATCATAATTATGCCATCATGTTTATCGTCTGCGGTTATACCATGAGATAAAGCAGCGCACTATTGCAAATATCCAGCTGAACCTGCGTTGTCCTTTATGAGGTATCATAAACCGCATATTGTATAATACGGATGGAAATAACCGTTGAGATCCATAAATAATTCATCGTGGCTATTCATTTTGTAAAACGTAAACGATGGAACGGGAAACGAGAAGCTGCATGGCGACCTTCCGCCCAACTCGTCACGGAAACTGGAATAATATTATGATGTCGTCGGTATTTTCCGTAACGTGTCGGAAATTGCAAGCCGTCTCGCATATGTGACTTTAATTTGTCGCCAAGACGTTATAGTAATTCGAGGTCGCACGAGTCACGGAGACCTATGGGCTTATCAGAGCCAAACTACAAGGCTAATGAATTCAATACGTCCAACACATTGGTATTGAATATTGCGCTTAACGGATGTATTACGTATGGGGTTCTTACTGTAATATTAACGATTCACATGGCTTTCTGATTGATGATGTATCTAGGTATAGAGTCAATGACCTGTATGTATACCATTGCAACAGTGTTTATATGTACTGGTGGCGACGATTGGTAGTGCGTATAGTGGGCAGGGAATCAACGCCCATAGCTGTCATTAAAGCACTGCACGAGTAGCCTGGGGTCGTGTATTTTGGTATCACCTGGCATTTGTGAAGCTACCGTATTCACTTTTTCTTGTATTTAATCATTTTACCAAACACAAAATGAGAAAGGAATTTCAATGCTAGGCGTTTGTATAAGGTTCTATCGATTTAGAAGTCGTAAATGAGTCGTAAATGAGTCGTAATTGTGAGTTGTCATTTCATCCCTGTCGTTTGTTCATCAGCATAAGATAAATCCGATGTTACGAACACAAGATGAAGGTGTTGATTACAATGAGCAGCCGTTATTATAAATGAATCAATAGCACTTTCTCTGTAGATGGCAAAACTGTATTATAACCCTTAACCTATATATGGAATGATCGAGGTCGCGATTTCTTACAGTTCTGGTCGAATGAGAGTTAAGGATGATGAAAAAACTCAACATTGACAACGATCAACATTTTATTGATATACAAACCGTATATATAATAATAATGAGGAGGTAACTATAACTATACATAATACATAGCTACAATATCAATGATACAGAACTAAAATAACCGAGTACTGAGTACCGTGTATTATTATAGCATTAAGTATAAAAGTATAAATATTCATATCTATGTGAAGTTCGTGTGGAATCTTTTAAGATAAGGATATTTGTGGTCGTATGTGGTCCGGCATACTTCACTGGAAATGCTTTTACTGCAAACACGAGGCATCTCATGAATATGCACGAATTTCTTTCACACATCAACGTTTCCTTCTACGATATAGACTTCCACAACTTTAAAAAATAATGCTGCCCATGGAGATAGGCGGCCAGGTAACTATAGAAGTTGACGAGAGTGCGTCGATCGAGATGGGTGTTTACTGTGCATGTTATCTCTATATATAGAAAATACATAAAGGGGAGAGTTAAGGGACCATTGGCTTGACTCCTAGTGAATGAGGTAACGTAAAACACGCGTTTGTATTTAAACAACTTCAAGTCGCAATAGTTCTTGTGCCCCCACATATCCATAGAACACGATGTGAATTTCATTGTAGGTTTATTTATATAATCCGCATCGTAGACGGATCAAGATTATGTTAAACTCTGAATGTAATTTTGTATCCGGGTTTACTCCTCAGTTCCCTGTCTAGTGGTTACAGATTCTATATTGTGAAAAATTAACAAGTCATCTGAATCAATGTGTATTTCTATAAGACATTAGGCGTATGCGACTTGGAAATTGTCACATCTCACATAATGCAGGACATCCAACTATATTTTTGATTTGAACAAATTTTGTATTAATTTTTATCAAAGTACATATGAAATAAAAAGAAGACACTCCAGTCTGACTACAGATATGTTATGCCATATTTTTTTTCTGCACTGTGAAAATTCCCAAAATTTAGAGTAAAACATATACATAGTGGGCCAGAAAAAAAGTAGCAGCATCTTTAACAATGTATATCTCGTACATTTTTCAAGCAATATATTTCTGAGTTCACAGACATATTTATCCATCATATCTTTTGTAAAGTGTTAGATATCAATATAAAATAATAAATAACATACTATTAATTGTAGTGAAATTACCGAATGATGTCATAAAATCCGGTGTTCCAAACTTGTGACATCGACACATTATATTGGACCTGAAAATTGGCTGGCTAATAGTCCGGATTTAAATCCGGTACAGATTACAGAATCTAGCTAGAATTGCAGAAATGGGTGAACAAGCGAGCAGAGATTCGCAACAGAGAACAGCTATGCGAGAAGATAGTTGATCATGGCCATTTATGAATTGATGAATGGAGACCGTGACTCGCGGCCCGTGATAGCGAGGAGTTCTTTTAAATACAGTAAATTTCCTTATGGTGTATGCAGTTGCTAGGCTTGAGGGGATCACTATGCTCTGCAATTGTCAGCGATTGACACAATAACGTTGTTTTTCACCAGTTATGAACACCTATTTTTATGACATCCTTTACCAAATTTAGTAGTATTCTGGTGTTTATTAATATTTTATGTTAATTTTTAACACTACAAAAGATATGAGGGATAAATATGCAGGTGAATTTAGAAATATATTGGTTGAAAAATGTACGAGATATACATTGTTAAACACGCTAGTCCCTTTTTTTCCGGCCCAGCCTGCATATTGTTTTGTATTGCATCATATTGTGGCTAAAGTTGTGGTGGTTAAAACACAAAACTCGAGATTGGAGTCACATGACAAAATTGTCGACATTTCACAAACAACATAAAAATTTAAGAATGACATTATTACACATAATTAGAACTATATGTAACTGTAAACTTGATATCAGATTGACTTTTATATAAAAAGATGCAAATCCGAAACATAACATTAGAGAAATCAGTCAAAATTTGAGAATCTTGTGTATTAAACAAATTTAAGTTAAAAGAGGGAAGTTATGTTAAAGCGTTGTAACATATCAATCCAGTGATGGAGTGAGATCATGAAAACTGGGGCAAGTTTTGTAAATAAGTCACCAGAAGGTATCGGAGCAATAGAAGTGAAGTCAACAAGGGCCAGACATGTCACAGCACTTCATTTGTCAGTGAATAGTGTACGGTTGTACACGGAATCGTGATGCACTCTAACTCTAGTCATTGGTAGATACTATAGATGCAATCTATTCGATAGTGGATAGTATACGGGAGTTAATTGGAAATTAATAAATGTGCCTGTAATAATTTGGTCATTAAAAATGTATCTAGAAGGTATATCGGCAATCTATTGGTTGGTGCATAATATACTACCTGGAATAATTTTGTCATTATGTACCTGGAAAGTAAACCTAGAATCTATAAATCAGAGGACAGTTTACCTGGAATCTATAAATCAGGGGATGGTATACCTGGAATCTCTAAATCAGAAGATAGTGTACCTGGAATCTATAAAGTAGAGGATAGTATACCTGGAATCTATAAATCAGAGGATAGTGTACCTGTAATCTATAAATCAGAGGATAATTTACCTGATATTTATTCTTGTCAAAGACACTCTATCTAGAATCTATTTATCGAAGAAAAAACTAAGTTAAGCCAACAGTAAATGACATCCTATGTATCTTATGTATTTACATTGCCAAATGTACATTGCTGTTGCTACGATGCATCTGAATAAAATAAGATATGTAATGAAACTAAAGAAGCGAGAAGAAAGACAAAATGCGAGATGCTGTCCCTTCTCATTACCAAATACTAGTAGCATTCAGTATTCGTGTTTACAGACGACTGTAGCATTCAATATTCGTGTTTACAGACGACTGTAGCATTCAGTATTCGTGTTTACAGACGACTGTAGCATTCAGTACTCGTGTTTACAGACGACTGTAGCATTCAGTACTCGTGTTTACAGACGACTGTAGCATTCAGTATTCGTGTTTACAGATGACTGTAGCATTCAATACTCGTGTTTACAGACGACTGTAGCATTCAGTATTCGTGTTTACAGACGACTGTAGCTTAATATTACGAAATATTGTCGTATAACAATAAGTTATTTACATATCTAGATATACGTATCTTTAAATAAAGAAAATTCATTAGCTAACATGAAAGTACTATTAGATGTTGCGACGTAATAAGGTAATCAAAATGTTCTTAACGATCTGTAAAACAGTTTGAACATGAATAGTGAATATAACGGTACAGAAAATAACTGAGAGATCATTACTATATACAATGGATCGCAAAGAGTGGATGTTGATTAACAGACTAGAGTTGTTGCATGTTACAAAATTTGTACAAAAACCGGCAATACTGTAATATGATTGGCAGAGTGTAGCGTAGCTAATTGAGACAAAATAAATAACTGTTGCGAAAACAAATGGTGTAACATTCTGTCACAAAAACTTTCGACTAGAATATGGGATGTGGAGTGCTAATACACCGATATGTACACTCCATACACACTGAGAAAGTGCACCCACAAGGTGCACCAAAGGCATAACCGTGGTGCACTCATATGTGCACCATATGCACTCATACTGATGACTCACAATCATGTAAAATTATCAAACATAATATAATAGTGCACATGTGCGAGATATACAATGTAGATGTTTTAGAATCTTGGATACATTACTACGTGATAGATACAAGTTCTTACAACATATAAGTACTGCCTATTGCTTGATGCTGTTATACAAGCTGTACTACTGCAATCGTAATAGCTGTATAAATTTTTGAGGTCACAGATATACTGTCAAAACTCTGATGAATCTTCAAGTAGTATACAACACTACTGTAGGGGCAGATAACTTGAATTAGTATAGGATATCACTGTAAGGGCAGCTAATCATAAATGGGCGGCAATTCAAGTAAGTATATTATAACACGCGAGTGGCAGCTAATCTTAATTTATATACAATACAAATGTATGGTCAGTTAATAATTGAATTAATATACAATACCACTGTAAGGGCAGCTAATCCAAGCAGAAACCTAAGTAAAATAGTTCGACTGCCAAAGAGACGCAACACTGAATATAGTATACCAGGGGCAGGTAAGCCACTCTCAGTTCCTATTGAACCTACGGAAAGTTGGAGCAAAGTACATGCTCCTTGTTTATCCAGCGGATGTCCCTTTGGTAATCCATCAACTTCACTCAGGTCCCTCATACTATTATAAATGCAACAAGTACAAAGGTAACACCTTTATGACTAATATTATATTAACGCAAGCTTTCGTATATCAAGTATACTTCGTCAGGTGCAATGAGAAGTGTGGGTGAGACAGAGTAAATATCGTGCAAGATTATACAGTAACCAAAAAATAACCTAAACAAAAAGAAAACACAAAGTGAAAGGTAATAGAAGACAAAAGGGCAAAATCAAAGTGGGAGTGGGGAGAAAACTAAGGTGTGTGGATAAAGTACAGACAGACGCTGTGGAACCATAGAATTATGGAATCAGAGTGAATCACTAAGTGGCATTAAGACAAGAGGCTAAAGATGCTCACGTGACTATAGGAAAATAGTAAACAAGAAAAAAAGGAAGAATAAAACTTATTATTTGATAAAAAATAGTAGCTATGCTGTCAGCTTTGATTTAATACAGATATGTTGATGCTGGGATATACATGAAGTCTGAGCATTACGTAAAGCTAGAGAAATTTTAAAAGAACTGAAAGAAATTAATTAAATGGCATAAATTCTAGTTGATACAATTCTACAAAGTGAAAAATAGCGTGCCAATAATAGTTGTAAAAATAAAATCTTAATCGTAAATAGCACGCAGAAATCATCGTATAGAGGAGATTCAATTATTAGTTAACATCATTGCTCATCATCCTGAGCAAATATGAAAACGTATGAAGTCAATTATACAGTTTTAGTCACCGTATCAACGGGATTGCCTAATTTCAGTGACTATTACAATTTTGATACAATTCTTAAATACTATCCAGAAAGGTTATTGTGTGTGCCCAATTGTAGCATCAAAATTATTGATCCAATTTATCGATCATTCATGTCTGCTAATTAGAATCCTTAGAAAATCTTTGTTAATGTAGAAAATTTAAGTTTGTTGATAAAATTGTTTAAAGTAAAATTACTTACAAACATCGGCAGAAATTACATCCCCTTGGCCTGATGATATGTTTTTAACGAGTCTGAAAGGGATTTTAAGTTAAAATACAAACGTCAAAAAACATCGCCTTGGACCGATAATATGCATAACAATTCTAAAAGAGACCAACCCACCGTTACTATCTGCCAAATTGCAGAGGTCTGTGACAAGCGGTTCTTGAGATTTTTAAATTAAAAATACAGACATTGCCAGAAATTATTCCCCCCTTGGTCCAATGATATGTCTAAATATACGTCTCTAAAAAAGACCAACCCTAGAAGAATATCTGCCAAATGGCAAAGCTCTACGATAAATGATTCTTGAGAAGATTTTTTAAGAAATTGTTAACATCGGACGGACGGACGACGGACGAAGCACGATCAGAAAAGCTCATCGGGTGAGCTAAAAACAAGAGGTAGCCAGGTAACTATATACAAGCAGATGAGTAATGAAAACAAAGGAAAGAAGGTAGAAGTAGGGAGTATTGAAAAGTAAATAAATATATCTAGAAAGTGAATGTACTTAGTTAGCATGGATTGCACCTGAGGAAATACATTTGTAGTATTTACGATATAGCTAACACGGAAAGCCACATCTCTATATTATAGATGCAGTTGCCACTTACACGAACGGCAGCTACTATAACTTCTCCACAATATTACTCTAAGATCAGTTACTCAAATTCGAAAAAACATACGTTTATACTGATAGCAATTACAATACTGTATATTCTCACAAACATGTCTGAATAATATACAGACCTGAATCACTCAAGTATGATATAACATCACATACAAAACATATGCATCACAATACTCGCAATGAAACAAGCACTGTAAACATTTACGAAATTTGCCAACTCATACCGAGTACATACGAATGTTTACAGTTCTCAAGTTATCCATCATGAAAATGTGGAGTTTACAAATTGATAATTTCACACAAGAGACAAATTTGAGTTAATAGCTCCTCGGAATAAAACTGTTTGCACTGTTTCTGTATCAGATCATTTTAAAATTCTCACTGTACGACTCAGGGGCCTAATACTAGAAATATAAAACAGGGTAATATCTGAGATAATATCAAATTACACAGACAATTCACATCTGCAATAATAAGTACTGAAGGAACGGTGGTCAAAGCTATAAATAATGCAGAAATATAGGATATGTTTTGATAAAAATATCAGCACTGATTATTCACTCTTTTTTGATTTATGTACACTAGATACAATTATAAATGCATGATACTACACAACAAATAGCAATAACTCACAAAAAATAATTTATTAACAGAAAACGTTCGTTTATCAATAGCAAAGTAATTGACAATTATGTTTCAAGTATCTAAAACTAATAAATACAAATGTAGGGGCAACACCTTTATGACTGACTGATATTAGATTTAGCACTGGCTTTCATATATCAAGCATGCTTCATCGGTTGCAATGGATCGCGTCCTTGTCGTATTTACAAATGGCTACCACGGCAACCCACACCTTGATGTCAAAAACAAGTAGGAAATTTTTGAAAAGAAAACAATAAATAATTCTGTCAAAAATACTTAAGTGAAATACACAATGTTAACAGCATGAATGCACAAATGCCACCACAAAAATGCTACTGCACAAATACCCCTGTGTAAGCATTACTGCACAAATACCCCTGTGTATGCATTACTGCACAAATACCCCTGTGTAAGCATTACTGCACAAATACCCCTGTGTGAGCATTACTGCACAAATACCCCTGTGTGAGCATTACTGCATAAATACCACTGTGTAAGCATTACTGCACAAATGCCCCAGTGTAAGCATTACTGCACAAATACCCCAGTGTGAGCATTACTACACAAATACCCCAGTGTAAGCATTACTACACAAATACCCCAGTGTAAGCATTACTACACAAATACCCCAGTGTAAGCATTACTACACAAATGCCACAACATGAATGTCAATGCTTAAATGCCACTGTACCAATGTTCCTAAACAAATGCAACTGGACAAATGTGGACATTTACTGGACAAAACAAACTGCTACAACAAAAATGTCACTGGTCAATGCTACTGCACAAATGTCACTTCACAAGAGCGATAGCACAAAAAGTTACTGGACAAATGTCACTTCACAAGAGCGATTGCACAAAATGCTACTGCACAAATGTCACTTCACAAGAGCGATTGCACAAAATGCTACTGCACAAATGTCACTTCACAAGAGCGATAGCACAAAATGCTACTGCACAAATGTCACTTCACAAGAGCCATTGCACAAAAAGCTACTGCACAAATGTCACTTCACAAGAGCGATTGCACAAAAAGCTACTGCACAAATGTCACTTCACAAGAGCGATTGCACAAAATGCTACTGCACAAAACACTACTACACAAATGCTATTGCACAAATGGTAATGCACAAATGCTACTGCACAAAGATTACGGCATAAGCACAACTCATAGGATGATATAATTCAATAAGGTGGCAAATTCTTTAGTTCATGTTCCTTAAGGAATGTGAATCAAAACCTATATGACAGAATGACTAGATTTTATAAAAAATGGAGAAATGAAAGATTTGAAGAGAAACATGGTCAATGAATAGATGACATCATGAAAGACTCCCATCAGAGGTATAGGTTTTTTTCTGTGCATTTCTCTCTAACTATTCTTAAGAACCACATTGGCTAGCCTCATAACAAGATGAAAGATACTGGACTAGACAAGCATGGTATGCCACTACAGGAAGACTACTTTTGCAAAATATCAATACTGTGCTGGAAATATTTCAAGGAATATTCATTCCAATAGAATGAATACAGCCAAATATATTCCCAGCAATAAAAGAAGCTCCACGGGTTGGAGGAATTTCCATGAAATTTTTTGTGATAAATAATTTTTAATCAATAGGGAACATTCTTCCTGTGGATATCTGCGCTATTTTACGTGCAATACTCCAATCATGCCAGAATTACTAATACTTAGTGGATTTAAATAGTGGATAATATACATCCACTAGAGAAACAAAGAGAAATAATACACAGAAACATTTTAATTGACTCCTTCAGAAATGAAACGATATATACACTTTTATCAGTTTGATCTTCATTGAATAACATTACTTCGGTCTGTTATATGTTTCAGAAAACAGAAATAATACTTGATCAGATATTAAGTGTCATGGTATGCAGTTGCTACGGTAGTTAATAAAATTTGTATTTTACTAGAAAAACCAATGTTCCAGGGTACTGATAACATTGTTAAAATGAAAAATACTGTTTTAGACTTTATCTCTTAGACAAAGTTACTCATTTTAAATATGCAATACATACCCCATGCGTCACACTACGGGATACAAAGACAGTTACTATGATCCTTATGCCTCAGACTAATAGAGAAATGTTTAATAAATATAAATGCGAAACATCTTTCATTGCGGCAGTTGTGCTACATTTAATATAATGATTCAGAGGAAAGGTTCTCAACAGCGTAAATAAGCAATCTTTGAGATTCAACTAAATTTGATCAACAAAAATGACAAGTCACTGCACCCTAAAGACAAGATTTACAAACACGAATCATCAAAATATAGAATGACATTCATCAACAGATCAATGAGAAACTGTTTGTGTAACATGGGAGTGGCCGATCGTAGAGAGGGACAAATATTAATAGTAACAAGAAGGAAAGTCAGTGAATCCTGAGGCAGATCCTGTTGCGTTGGGGCAGTCAGTTGTGACTAGTTATAAGTGAAAAAATAATTACATGGTCAATCTCACGTTCCACATCCATATCGTATACAGATTCCATCCCTGAACTATCTTTGGTAATTTCTGTTATTAGGATTTTCCAAGTCACAAAATACCAGAGTGTACATGGCCACATCAGTTCAGTTGATAGAACACAGGGAAACTATGTGAAGGTCATAGGTTCCTATGTGAATCTTGTAGCCAATTAAAATTTTAGAATTTTTAAGGGGTTTTTATTGTATTCTGTGAGGGGGCTTGTTTGGAACTAGCAACAAGAGCAGCAGCCAGCAAGGTTAAGCTAGTCGAGTTGTACTCCTGATTCGATGCTGAGACATTCCCGTTTCTCAGTTTGAGCTTGACTAGTACGAAAGAATGCCTTCAATTCCATTAACCCTTACAACACTGAAAACTGTATATAACTTCACTATAGCAATACAATTCCGTGACAACAGAGTGCTAAGGGTTAAAGACTCATGATTTTGGGGTACTTCTCTAGACAAAAGATAAGTCATACAGCGCGCATACTACTCACCTTGTACACCACCAGTAGTGAATACCATTGATGCAAAATTCAAGTGATAACGTGGCAACTGTCATCTACAAGTAGCTGGCATCTGCTCAAAGTTAACGTTAGAGCACAACCAAAGCATTACATGTAATACTTTGGTATTAGAATGATGCGAAATATATTTATGTTTATGTAATAAAGAAATAAATAAAATGAGACAGCATTGCTGAAGAGAGGGAGTCCCGGTGAAACATTCCTCAAACCGACGAGTGTTTATTCACGGCGATCGGTTGCGGTGAGAGCATCGGAAGCAGTACCCACAGGGATATCTTTTACGGTGGGAATGAGGGGCGGGACGACCTTAATCAGGGGGGTGGTCATTGAGATAGGAACAATCTTGATAGGAGTTGAGTCTGTGCTGCTGGAGGGAGTCGTGGTGATGGCCTGGATCGAAGAAGGTAACGTCATTGTGAGTCGTGTGGTGATGTTATACACGTCGATGATTGAGTGGGAGAAAAGATCACGATAACAAGATACCACGATACCAAGATACCACGATACCAAGATACCAAGATACCACGATACCAAGACGCCAAGATACCACGATACCAAGACGCCAAGATACCAAAATACCATGATACCACGATACCAAGATACCACGATACCAAAATACCATGATACCAAGATACCACGATACCAAAATACCATGATACCAAAATACCATGATACCACGATACCAAGATACCAAGATACCATGATACCAAGATACCATGATACCACGATACCAAGACGCCAAGATACCACGATACCACGATACCATGATACCAAGACACCATGATAAAAAGATACGAAATACCAAGATACCATAATACGAACACACCAAGATACCATGATACCAAAGATACCAAGATACCATGATACCACGATACCATGATACCAAGATACCATGATACCATGATACCAAGATACCATGATACCAAGATACCATGATACCAAGACGCCAAGATACCACGATACCAAAATACCATGATACCAAGACACCATGCTAAAAAGATAATAGAGTGATAGCGTGATAGTCTCCATGGGTGTAGTCATGGATATAGTGATAGCATTGGTGAAGTGTCCATGGATAGAGTAGTGGATGTCATGGTGATAGCATGGGGAAACAGTGTCCATGGGTATAGTAGTGGATGATATAGTGATAGCATGGGGAAACAGTGTCCATGGGTATAGTAGTGGATGATATAGTGATAGCGTTGGGGAAACAGTGTCCATGGGTAGAGTAGTGGATGATATAGTGATAGCGTGGGGAAACAGTGTCCACAGACATAATAGTGGATGATATAGTGATAGCATGGGGAAACAGTGTCCATGGGTAGAGTAGTGGATGATACAGTGAAAGCGTGAGGAAAGTGTCCATGGGAATAGTTGTGGGTGATTTAGGACACTGAAAATGCACAAAACTTCAAAACTCCACTAAGTCATATCTAAACTACAGTATTGATAAGATTTAAGCTCACCTTTGTGATAGGGATAGTGAAAGACTGAGGGGATGGAGATTGAGTTAGAGTCACAATGCTATCATTGGGGATAATACCGGTTGTGGACTGTGGTGCAGTTGTCCCGGGAGTGGGGGACAGGACAGCTTTGACCAATGTCGGAGGGAACAAGGCCTGGAGAGACATGAGCTCAGTGGTTGGGTGGTGTGTTAAGGCGTGGTTCTTTAATCCATTGGATGTCTTGTAATTTTTACCGCAGTGGCATCGATATGTCTTCTTAACTCTGGCAATAAAAATGCATTAATATAATACAGTGAAACTTGCTCTAACGACCACCCGTATTCAGCGACCACTTGTCTTAAGCGACCGCCTTTTGGCGG
>WURV02165005.1:0-15070 GCA_011762755.2 Epimenia babai
ACACACACACACACACACACACACACACACACACACACACACACACACACACACACATATATATATATATATATATTGCAAAATGATACCGTCTTCCTCGGACCCGTGGGACCACCAACAGCACTACCACCACATATATTATATCAGTAGAATACGGATCAAGAAAAGTAACCACGTCCATATTTCCAGATTGTATCTCTCAAATACTTAGTTAAATCTTCAAGAATGTATACAGATGGAAGTCTCCTTTAGGCAAATCAAATTAATCGGACTAAAACCTGTATAGAGAGAGGGTGTACAGGACAAGTCTCTCATATGGATTTTGTGGATGGGGAAAGAAAATATATAGTGGTTCACAAAAAATTAGAGCAATGAATAGGGAAACCTAGCCTCTAGTGGGGCCCGAGCGGACAACCCCCGGAGAGCGGATCTGGTGCTCTAGCAGCTAAGCTACACAGACCGACTTGTTCCTCACCTCCATCCTGAACCCCCACCTCAATCATAACAAACGATCATAACTCTTTCAACGACATCGTCACGAGCACAATTACGATTCACGCGCCTTTCCGCTTACAGTGCCCTCGTCAAGGACTAATAACCGCCGAGACAAAGACCCAACCCAGTCGTTAATACACGGGTACGCGTATACAAACATCTGACAAACTATACGTGGCATCCGAAGGCACGTTTTAATTCTAATATCAGTTTGTCGGTTTATAATCTACTTTACGTATTTCGTATTCGGAGATATAGCAAATATTGCAACATACCCCGCTATTTTAGGTAGTTTTTTCCCACCACGATTAAATGGAAGAGAAACGACAAACGCTACTAATGTTTTTTATCATCCCAGTCGAGAACGTCGTAAAACCGCGTGCTGGTTTCATTTTGCATTAGCCCAGGCAATTCGCGGAGGATTACGTTACATGCAATCAGAATTAATCAGCTGAAATAACGGCAATCGGATATCCACTGCGGACTTTGTTACAGTCGTTCACGAGTGAGAATTTCTCTAATTAATCAAGGAGTATGACATAAACGCGTCGAATGCGAGGGTTGTTAAGTGACTTTTCGGAACCAGCGAATCGAGGGCTTTGGAACGAAAGCATTTCGACTGCTGTTGCAGTGAGCGTATTTCTACTGCTGTTGGAACAAACGTTTTCGAATTATTTTCAAACGATTCTCCTTTGACCGCTGATGGAACGAGGGTAATAATACTCTTGTCATCGTCGAAAACGTCTTCGTTATGGTCTTTGTCATTCCCAATGTCATTACATACACAGGTGGAACCTATAGTATACACATTCACATGATATTAAATTGTATGGTTGAGAATGCTGTTTTTAACGAAGTTTCATATAATTCTCATTTGGCAGGTAGCCGGAGGTTAGATCTGTCGCCTTTTGATTCTCGTTCGATTACATGATCTAATCCGGTATAATATAATAGTAATATAATTTAGCGTTTCTTTTCGGGACAAACGCGTCTGAAACTTTTTCGGCGATTTGGGATTTGCGTAGACCTTGTCTTGTCGTTATGGAAACTAGGGTTTCTTACTGTTGATGCCACTAAATTTATGATTGAGGTGGCGCTGTCTCTTGCGGTCCTCAACTCGCCTCGTCGTGTTCCTGTATACCCTATAATTATAATCACCACCTGTTGCATATTTAGGCAGCGAAACCATTGGCTAGAATCAACCAATATTGTCAGTCTGCCTAGACTGAGTGGTTTGGAACTAGGGTGATTCCCCCACTAATAACAAATGAGGCCAACCGCATTCGCCGAAACATCGTAGTCACGACAGTGGGAACCAACCTCACATAGGGCTCATGATGGCCGGAAAAACCAGATTCTCCCAGACTATTTTGACAAACTCCCTCGATGCGTGCAATAACATTTGCATTGGTACCAATTTATTGATGTATTTCGTACTAATTTTCTAGTTAATTATAGAAACCATAAATTTGTTAAGTGTCTTTGATAGCCTTGTGTAAAAGGGCACTATAAATCAATGAAATTTCATTTCATTTCGTTTCATAAGTTCGCTTCTTGCTCGTCGTCATCGTCGTGGTCAATGTCACCACCGTCGGTTTCATCGTCATTATCCTCTTTAGAATTATTGTTGCCGGCAAGAAACCGAATGTATTTTTTCTCATTTTAATATCTAATAAAGTCTCGTTCGTCAACAATTTGTCTTCGTTTATATACTGGCTGGATCGCGATTATAACAAGTGTCTTTTGGATACGACTGCAACGACTCAATCACTAGCTTACCTGCTTCCACTCTAGTTGGTATAATTCTCTAATGTTATTAGTAATTATTACTTTGTGCCATTCTGCAATAGCCCTCCGATTCATAGTTCTCCAATTAATAGTTCTCTATTCATAGTTCTCTATACGAGTTCTCGCAATCAGGGAAATGCTGTCTGGGTGATTTTTTTAAGTATATAGTTATATTTCGTATGGTAGTTGTTTTTTGGTTTCTTTGTTGCTGTTGGCTTATTATGTGTCATTTGTATGTTTGTATATAGGCGATGAATCGTATGAATTATAGTTGAAAATTAATTGCAATTTATTAATTAGTGTATGTTCATATTTTGTATACCTACTTTCCACATAGACTACTGTATTATCTTTTAACGTTTGCTGTATTATTGCTGTATTGTGTGAGCCTACAAACCTGATATGGTTCAGGCCTATTGAATTTAATAGGGGGTGCCCTCGATAAGGTTACACTTCTAGCACCTCCCTTCAACGCTTATAATTTGTTATTGGACTCACAAACATTTTTATGTAAATAATGTATTTAAATGCAACTACTGTCTTTATATCATAGTGCATGATTATTTATTTCAGTAATTACATTAGGATTTTTTTATGAATTGTGTTGTTATTGTCAAATTATATTGTGTTGCATAAAATAAATAAATAAACAAACAAATAAATAATTCAATAAAGTAATATAGTATGCTGAATAATATTTTATCTCATTCCTAATATCACTTCGATGCTGAATGTGTCGCTTAAGACAGTGTTCGATCTGTTGTTATCTTTACAGACACAACGATCAATCTCGAGCTATAACAACGAACAAATGAACGGTAATAACGGTATTAATTGTCCAGTTTATCGACGTCGGGTGCTCCTTGAATAGTGAATGCCCCAGAGTGAACAATGTGGCACAAATTTCAGATCCGACAAGCAATTTCCTATATCGATCACGCGTGGTTGTTAATCAAGGAGTTTTGTTCCTTCGATACGCAACTAACTTCCAAGAGATCAATAATATCATTTAACACTCTTTAAACACCAATCCTTAGATTGTTGTCTAGCGGTTCGATTAACATTCCTCTTGCTGGTAACTCCCTAGCATTCGCATTTCAGGCTCGTAGCTTGGTATGGCGTACGGCCTTCTGAAACGTACTATTTAAATATTGCAGTCTATAAGACCAATATATACATACTGATCAATACATCTAGAAACTGTAATCGCCTTTTATCCGTCGAGGTTAAATTTTCTTCTAGAATGTTCTTTTTAGATATGAGCTATCTATAAACTGAATCATGCATCGCGAAATTGAAATCGTTTTTATAGGAAGAAAAATTGGTCGAATTTATACTGAAATGAAATAAAACTTATTTGATTTGAGTGTACTGATTATCTTAGCTGTCAAACAGACTTTATATAAAACAATAGCCCAATGGTGTAAGACTATAATGCAATTACTTAAATAACATAAAATTAACACCTAACAGTAAACAGGTAATACTTATCCATGTTAGATACAACTATGTACATTTATATTGAGCTCGAGATAGATAAAAATGTTGAATAATTCAGTGGTAAGGAGGAAAAATATCGAAAAAAGGAGATCATATGTCATATGCCATATGAAGGCAAAGTCGCCATAAACGGATCTATTTTCGTTTTCGTCTACGCGTTAGAGAGATATCTTCTCTGTTTTATATACTAGCCTACATTTTAGATTGCTTAATTCCGTTTGCTGAGTTATATATATATATATATATATATATATATATAACTAGGGTGTATGGCTTAGGCGCTAGTTTCAAAACGTGGCTGTTTCGAAACAACCCGTTGGCTTTTCTGGTGTTATCCTCTGTAAGTCATTTTAACCTGTCTCCACGTGGGTAGATGCTCGATATGGTCATTGGAAGAATTTCTTCGCTGACATATGATTTGGAGTCTATAAACGCTGTATTCCATATTTTTATCATTTATAGATGAACAATCGTTGACGGCCGTTTTAGAGACGATGATAATATTGGAGATATGGGAATGATTTTTACACCGTGGTACCAAAAGAGCCCTAACAGAACTACACAGCAGGGGCTACCGAGACCCCGATAGGAAGACGGGGTTTAAGGCGCTTTCTGCCTGAAAAACTGTTCAGGCTGATATACTGGTTGGAGCGGGAATTGAACCAAGGTTCTCAGGATTACAAGTCAAACGCGCTAACCACTACGCTAACCATCCACTGCACATGAATAATAATGATGTGAAATCGATGGAAGATCGATAAATGGTAATCTGATATAATATCCTCGAGACAAAATTAAAAAATATTTTTAAACATGTTTTTTACTTTCAAATTTAATATTTCGGTATAAAAGATGCGATTTGCTCAAACCATGGCCTCTACGCACACGAGATAGTTGCTCATACGTCATCACTGCGTTTTACCTATTTTCGTTTCAATTGTACGTGAAATGGTCTGCTTTTTATCGATTACTTTGGAATATCTACGTCTTCAATGTCTCTATTTTTCCAATGTCGTTGGAATGACGGGTATGGGGAAATTTTCAGCAATGGGTCAATGAGAGTGTAAGCTGTGGCGTGTTTCGGGCTGAAATCGAGCCTTAAACCCCGTCCGCAACTTTGTCTGCCCTTGAAGGCATCTCGATTGGTATCGCCATATGGTTGGTTATAATTATAAGAGCTTTACCTTCGCGACCTTTTTGTCTGTTTCGTACGTTCTCTGAATGGTGTCCATAGCGCTTACCTCTAGGCTGTCTCGGAATCTTTTTAATAACCATTAACAATGACAGATATAGCGGAGTGTGCGACGTGATAATATAGCTGGAGAGAAGTGCACCGAAAAACCTATACCTCTGATGGGACTCGAACCCACGACCTCCAGATAACCGGTCTAGTGTTTTACCAATTGAGCAACAAGCTTTTTCCTGTGCATTTAAGTATTTAACACCGTTTTTTAGAACCAGTGATGTTTAAAGTCCATATATCATAGCCAGCGATATACACAGATATCTTTAACAAGCATGATGATAGACCATAAATTGATTGGCTGATTTTTGCGGCGTTTCCATATTAATGTGATGGTAACAGGGGTAGCCAAGGTGGTTCTATGAAGAGCTGTAGAGAAATGCACAGAAGAAAGCTTGCCTCTGTAGTTCAGTTGGTAGTGCACTAGACCGGTATCTGGAGGTCGTGGGTTCGGGTCTCATCAGAAGTATAGGTTTTTCTGTGCATTTCTCTTCAGTTCTTCATAGAATCACACTGGCTACCCCTATTACCATCACAGTAATAATACAGATTGTCGGTGGCGTTTGGAATCCGGGTGAATGGACGTAAGTCTGCCCAGGCAGGGCTGTTTTCAGTATGGCGTTATCTGTACCCTTATAACCGAGGCTAATTTGTTTGTCGTGTTAACATTAACCACCTTCAGCCATATGAAGGACCAAAATGGCCCAAACAACGTTGTAATCAATAACCATCTGTCACTTACGTATACACCTGCTATTATATTATCCTTTGGTTACCAACCCAGTAAACATAGTCGAGAGAACTCGCGTCACAGGTCGAACTATGACGAGCAGAATCTCGCTATCCATGCTCAGATTTTCCGTGTCGCAATTAATAGACGATCGAAATAACTATAATTCCGTCGTCGATACTTCGTCGGATTCACATGGGTGTGGAAAATTGCAGCCAGACGCCATCAATCAGAAATTGGCTCTTAATCCATTGTTCATTTAAATAAGCCGATCTCCACCCGTGATCCGCGTCTGGGAATTCTTAAACCGACTGAGATTGCGAGTTAAATCGGATTTCTGTTACTCTGACACAGACAGAAGTAGGAGGTAATTAATTCTTGCTGAAATGAGAAGAATACACATATCTCGGATACCATTCCGGAGCCGTGTGACGGTAATCTTTTGAATACGCCCATTCGATTCACCCCGAATGTGTGTCAATCCATTCTGGAGGCTGTCGTGGGCGACGGAGTCTAGTAATTTCAAATTCAGACCAGAAGGCGTTTCACTCATCGAATTTGCTATCATGTAGTTCAATACGAATATATACCTGTAATAGTCAATAGCGAAATGATTTTGAAACGGAAGTATATTGTTGGTGTCGTGCTGATTGGCGATATTGAGTTGAGAACTTTATGTCGATAGTCATTTCTATATATTTTTAATTGTTTATAATATGCGTCCAGTAATTAATTGCGTCTATCTCATAAGTTTACCCGAGAAGGCCGGGAGTAAAAGTTACTCAGCGATATGTTTCGCTTCGTAGGTATGAATAGCGGTGAATAGCTGCTATGATTTTTTTTTGTGAGGAGCATCTAAGCGTTTATATAATTGACAAGAACTTTCGGTCTATCAATGTCGTATTTTACTTTACCTTCTGACCTTTTATGCAAGATTCGATTACCCATTACCGATTAAAGCTCGCTCCCCGACAAGACCACCAAACCGTTGGGCCACCACCCTAAACTATCCGAATGAGTATTCCGTCATCTTACACAGTGGTCATTGCTTTTTACTTTACCTTACCATCGCTCTCCAACCCGGAGACTCGTTTAAAATCGGCTGGAATGCGCGTCATATCATCCAATCACGTTGCGTGAATCGCGAAGCCCATCGATTTTACATCCTTCAATCAGGTGCTCAGGTATTGCCGGCAGAGGCGATTTGCATACACGCGTAAATGAACGCATCGTTTTCAGTTCTTTCCCTCGCGAAATATGCCACTATAGCGAGACACTCCATGCATCGCACATCGTCGATAAGTACTCAAATATAATTTTACCTCATCCTTACATCTTTCATTTACGTAGTTTAATGTCATAACGCAATGAATAAAATTCGTTCTTTTAGGCACAGCGTGACGGAGAAATGATTAACAAAACGTCCAACGTATATCGGTGAGTGGTTTTGCTAAATGTAATTATATTTTGTAATTTTTGTGGCTCAATTCGCAATTAGAAAATCACAGAACGTTTCTCCGTTCTTTTGTTTGCCCGACGCCGTGGAAAAGTTGGAACTCTGTTCAAGGCTAGGATGTCGTTCAAGTAATTCCACTGAAGACTTACCTAAATGGAGTGCTGATATATATCGTTTCCCATTCCAACCAATGCGGACAAGCGATATCGGGCACTTTTAACAAGCAATAGACGGGCAGGGCCTGACATGTATGCCGGTACAACACATTTTGCCGGCATGGCTCATTGACTTGCATGCTAGCCCTACAATAACATTCATATACGTTTATTGAAAATGCCATGTGAGTGCTCTTCTAAAATACAAACTTGTCTGTGTGCTCTGGTTTGATTTGCACAGCCTGGACGGGCGTGCCTACAGGTGTATTAGTTAATTAACTGCATAAACTATACTCAAGAAAAAAGTTAAGCCCCCACTCAATATTTCACTGTACCTATTACGTAAATGACATTTTAGTAATATCATTAGCGTCTATGTAGATATACTGTGCTTCATTGTGTAGGAATAATTTTCTAGTAAAATTGAAGTATTTCATATATTTTGACTACAGAGAACAGAAGATATTGCAAATTATGCACAAAAATGCTCAAGTAGGATACAAAGTTTATGAATACTCCCATCAATGTCAGTATTTCATGTAATCGTCACGTGCATTCAGGAGGGGAACCACCCCTTCTCCTTCCGGAGATTAGGTGCTGAATCTTTACCATGGGTACCCTACTGATCGAATCCCATCAGAGATGTAGGTTTTTCTGTGCATTTCCCTCCAGCTATTCACAGAACCACATTGGCTACCCCCATTAACCTGGGTACCCGACGCTATTCCTCGTTTAGTGCCGCCCCCTGTAATTCGTCAAGATTTTGTACTGGTGGATTTCTCCAGTTGACTTTTTGATCAATCATATCCCAGATGTCCTCAACGGGCTTGAGATCGAGACTTCCTGCTGGTGATGGAGTTGTCTCCCGGTAAATGCACGAGATCTGCCGTGTCTTGCATTGTCATCCGTACAAACGACTTGAATTAAGCACATGGTCATCCAAATGTGACACCACTGCGTTTTCGAGGAAATTTTGCGGTATCTTTGGCCAATTAGTGTTCCTCGATTGTCTGAACGTCTAACTTACAGTTATAAGACATGAAACCCCCATATAATTATGGACCCTCCGCCAAATGGAACATCTTCGCTGATGTTCTTTTGCGCAAAAGCTGCTCCATGTTGCTTCAATATTCGAATTCTATTGAGGTCGCATGCAGAAGGAAGCGAAAAGCGACTACCGTCTGAGAAATGAGCCTTTCTCCATGTCGGCAGTGTTGCCGGTACATACACCACTCATCCCCCCTCTCTCTCTTGTGAAGCTGCGTTAGTTGAATTCTTCCAACGGGGTCGTCTGGCAGGATAACCGGGATTCTCCAGCCGATTTCGTACAGTTGTTGTAAAGATATGACCGTGTGTCAGGCGTTACTACTAGCGAAACAATATCTTTACCAGTATCTTCCGAGACGTCTGCCATCGCGTTTGTCTGTTTTCTTGGGTCTGCCGGACCTTGCACAATCTTGTACGTCACTGGTCTTTCTATACTTGGTAATGAGCCTATCAATAACACGGCGATCATAGCCCAACTCACGATTCATCGCAATCTTAGACATGCCAGTTTCCTTCGTCCCTATAATTTGCCATCTTTGTTGTATCGATATTTTTCTGCGAGCCCTAGTCGTTAATACACACTCTAGAATGAATATGGTGTGAGAATAACGAACTGTGTTGAGTTTTTATGCACTGAGTAGAACTGACTTTGGGGAATGCTAGCTGACATTTTGACAGCATTTATCATGTCCAGCCATGGGACTGTTGGGAGCTTACATATCACATCGGCTTCACAATTTGTGACCTAAAAGCCTGCCTGGCTATACCGCATGAATATTAACACATATGTCATACATTGTAAACTTATATACCTTATGAAAAAATTTATAGGGTGGGGCTTAACCTTTTCCCTAAGCATATATTAGATACTGTAGTGCGTTAGAATTTGCCGATATAAGCTGGTAAGAGAGTAGTAGAGAGAGAGAGATACAGTTTCGGCAGTGTTCGATCGTCCGAACTCGAAATGCCACTTCCGGTGCCCTACTAAGGGAGCTAAAATGACAAAATTTCTTCAATAATGTTGTAGCTCAGTTTCTAGTGCGTCAAACCCGTCATTCGGAGATTGTAGGTTCCGGCTTAAAAGCCTTTGCCACTTTGAGTTATCGCCCTTTTAACGAACTACGATTGCCACCCCTGATAACATTACGAGTACACTACAATCGGCAGACAATCTCTCCGACGTGTGAAGCTGTGGATTTCGTTTAGATTCCACATAGAGCTCTATAGATTAGAATTTCCAATGGGATTCACTATATCGATTACCCGCTAGATATACGAGGCGATCGGATCATGCAATTGCGTCTCCAGTTACTAATATCCGCTTCTTTGCCTGACCGTTCACCTTGCGTCCCGTCCTACCGTACATTCCCCGCCTGAAACGTTTGCCTCTCGGTCTCCAACACGTGCTCCCGCTTCTCCACTCACCTCCCTAGCGAATTATCTGCCCGTTCGGAGTAGCGCGCCCGATGCGTCATTAAGGAAAGGTCTCGGGCAACTTTAGCCATTCACATGCAGTAAACTCGTCGCTACAATGAATAAATAACTGGTATCGTCTTTCTTTGGTTAAATGCAAGATCAAAGGTATTGTATCTGTGCTGAATAGCTGTCACAAAAATTCATTGTAAACCGCATCGGAGAGCTTTTATTGGCCATACTTTATGAAATTTGTACGTTATTCTCACCTTTATCAGTGCTTCTAAATCATTCATGTTCGCTCTATGTCCCTGACACATTGCTCGAAATTTTGTGTTTGCCAGGAACCAGGCAAGCTGTGGGAAAATTTTCGAACCACATTCCAGAATTAAACGAACTGTAGTTTCCCATAAACACTCAATAGCAACACGAGTTGTCGTATACACAAGATATGGAAAACATTCTATACAACATATATACAACATTATATAGAACATATATACAACACGTGTACATACAATACAACATATGCACAACATCTATTTACAAACATATACACATATATACAACATTATATACAACATTATATACAACCATATATACAACCTTATATACAACCTTAAATAAAACAGATACACAACATTAAACGCAACATTACATACAAGATTATATACAACATTGCATACAACATTATACACAAACAACATTATATAGAGCGAGCATATATACAACATTATATACAACATATATACAACATGTGTACATACAATACAACGTATGCACAACATCTATTTCCACACATATACACATACATACAACATAAAATATGTATAACCTCTGCATTATACGTATCATAGCATTCAACACACTGTTAATAATATTGAAATATCTCAAATATCTACTTTACGACAGAGGCTAATTTATAAACTGAACATAAATCACGACCTAACGCTGCGCAGTAATCAACTGCGCATTTTAAACGATCAAATAGAATCATAAAACGTGCGGATATTATCAGAAACATGACGCAGAACGCGCTAAGAGCATCATGAAGTCACGGAATATTGGCGAGGAGTCAAAGATGTAAGGGGAGATAACGTAGGTCGATACGCATATTACATGATTTGTTATATGCTTTTTATTCGCCCGCGAATTTGATTGTTTTCGTGCCATCATATCATGATATTGATATACGCCATTTTGGAAGTAGTGCGATTACGTGAGTTGCGATGTAAGGGAAACTAGGTTGAACTAAATGAGTAGGTATTAGGTACCAGTCGGAACGATTGGACGTGAGAATTTTTAGAAGGCGTTTATTGCGGGAATCTGGGAATTTTGTGACTTTTTCGAGTTCCAATCCAACATTGTCTGCACAAATTAATGCAAGTGGCTGTGTCCGATGATAATGGTGGTATTGCGGCAATGGGGTGAGAGTGATAATAAAAAGCGACGACGCCAACGACGACGACAATGATGGCGACGATGACGTTGATGATGATCTTGGCAGTTACGATATTAAGAACGAGTGGTGTGCCACAATGACATGTTGTTAAACCACACTTATTATCAATAAAAACTCTTAATGATCCATGGCCTTCAAATGCACTTTCAACTGATAATACTTCCATCCGCTATACGGACGCGAGTGCGTGCGCATGTACCTACACACACGCGCCCAATCCTACATACGCGCGCACGTGCATGTGCAAACGTACACGTACGCTAGCACGCAGGCGTTCGGGCACTCACGAACACACATACTAGCATAGCGAATATACGTATGGTTTATTCAACACCGAGCTCGTCCATGCATCTTCGCGCCTAAAGGTAAAGACGTTATTAGGTACACCATTTATATTCATTAAAGTTAAATGGCGATTCCTTGTGTGTTAGTCATACACGTCTGTTTCATCTTGTTACTAATATAGGATATAAAATCACAGTTGAGATATTACATGTCTCGTCGATGATACACCTGTGGGAGTGTATATTGAAAAAACTTGTTACGTGCTCCTTACGTTAATCCGTCGAAAATTCGCGTTTACTGCCAGCGCCCATTCTCCTCTCGAATTATTTAAATATTTACAATCGTCGCGTAATGTGACGCAGAATAAAGAAAAGGAATCATCCACTATGAAGCAATGTGTAACGAGAATTTACTCGCATTATCTGCGGTGTACAGAAAGTATATTTTTTTATTTATTATGATAATTCACTGCATGTCGACAAGTCCGACGAGCGACTGCACTATGTAGTTACTTGTTAGTTTTCGAATAACATGTTATGCAAATAAATTTCGCGTAATTTATGGAGATAATATTTTGCGATATGTTTGCAGTGTGTGTCTGTAACGTTTTGCTTTCATTGAACGCGTAGGTTGATTTTTGACACTCGCGTCCAGGGGCAGATAACGTAGTGGGTAGAGCGTTTGATTTGAATCCAGAAGACCCCGGTTCAATTCCCTCTCTAGCTAGCATACTTACTATCTGTGGCGCTTTTCGGGCGTTTAAACTACGTGTGTCTGTGAGGGTCTGGATAGCCCTTGCAGTGTGGTATACAAGGGCTTTTTCACTCGTGGCTGTGATTCAGATGTTCTCTTCGTGGTCATACTCGTACTCGCGACCTCGCTATCTCGTCATCTTTGAAAAAATAATCGCTAACTATCACAGACGTAGCGCACTGTACGAAATTATGCAGGCTGTCTGCAGACGTTTAGAACGATTGGCGTGAACGGGCGGAAGTAAACTGTCTGCCCAGACTCGGTGGGTTTTTCGCCGCGGTGTTTTCCCCATACTTTTTAAAAATGCTAGCACCTTTGTCCGTCAACTTAACCGCATAGGCTAGCACTGTAAAGGGCCAAGAAGATGCTTCCACAACAATTACATTGGTTACCGAACTATTTCTGAACTCTAAAATGAACATTCACGTCCTGTAGTCACTTTTTCTACAAATCTACCAAAAACCGTAAACGTGAGCTCCTGGTCGTGTAGCTAGCGAACAGGTGAGGTAATAGTCTAATTCTAATAACAAGGGGGGATGACTTAGATCGCTACGGTCTAATGCAGAATGACAGGTAAAGCCACAGTCGAATAAAGTGCAGGTAAAAAGAGCCACAGTCCAATAAAATGAAATCAATAAATATTCAAATAGGACTTTTCACCGGGGAGTTTTATAACGGAATGCATTCTCGAGCAGATTATAACGATGGATGTTTAACGATAGGATACTGAATCTACATTAGCTAATCGACGTTTCACGTAGTTAATGGTCGTATTTTTTGGCGTACATGGCAAGCCACGCCGCGATGCGTCATTATACGTCTCTTAGTTGATCAAGAGAGTTTCGTTGACATAGTCATCGCTCTGATTGTCTAATTT
The DNA here is from genome assembly GCA_011762755.2 of Epimenia babai. NCBI lineage: Eukaryota > Metazoa > Mollusca > Solenogastres > Cavibelonia > Epimeniidae > Epimenia > Epimenia babai. The sequence continues at coordinate 13,205 of WURV02165005.1, forward strand.
GTTTCCAATCGTCGGTCGAACTGCTAGTCTTCTGAATATTGGTCGATATTTTCACAGTATTATAATGGTTCACTTACGATGATATCGATTTTATACATTATTTTATTGAAGGACCTCAGCGAGCTCTTACTCACGTGACACGGTCGATCGATACTTTGCCAAAACCTTTCCGTGAAACGTCGCATGGGGCTATGCTCGAAAAGGTCAATAATTTCTCTTAGGATACGTAATTGCCAATAAAAAGCAATTATGTATGCCAGAAAGAAAATCCACCGGTTTCCTCTATCAGCAAAGGATGCTTTCCTGTCATCGCGTATCGTCATTCATTGTAGCAAACGCGAGTTTAAGAACCGTCTCATAACGATAAAATTATGATAAATTTCCTATTGCTAAAATGTCTAATTCGCGCTGTTTTTTTCGAGTAAGCAATAAAATACACTGTATTTTATCGATTTCTTTATCCAAGATAGTGTTTTTGAAATCGCCATTTGAGAGTTGGAAGGCCATAAATGTTTGCATTTTGTTTTCTTGTTAAGATTCTTTTGCAGTTTCTCTAAGGTAATATCTTTAAAAACCAATGCAAGATACCTACTTGTGTTTCGTAGATAAACCAATGCAGTATACCTACTTGTGTTTCGCAGAAAAAAGCAATGCCATATAGGCCTACATACTTGTGCTTCGTCATAAATCAATGCAACTCAATAGTCCAATATTTCGTTTTTAGACCAATGCAATACTGAAGAATTTTTTCGTCGTTAGAGTAATCCAATACTCTAGTATGTTTCGCCAAAATACGAATGAAATACTCTGGCATATTTTGTTGATACACCAACTCTTTAGTGTTTCGTCGATAGACCAATGCAACATTTCAGTTTGTTTCGTCGATAGACCAATGCAATACTTCAGTATGTTTCGTCGATAGACCAGTGCAATACTTCAGTATGTTTCGTCGATAGACCAATGCAATACTTCAGTATGTTTCGTCGATAGACCAATGCAATACTGCAATATGTCTCTTCGATAAACTAGTGTAAAACCACAATATTTCTTCAAAAGACTTCATAATAAAATTGAGGTTGACACAATGGGTGTCATTTCCTCAAAACGATTTACGAAACAGGCTACGCGCATTATATTCAAAGTTCACTGAGCAGCATTTCGCCAAGCGACCCGCATTCAACAGCGTAGATGACTTTATATGGGAGACTATAAAACGACTCGGCAATAGCCGTTCGAAGAGAAACTAGACAAAACTCGAACAAGACCGTCATAAAATCAACTGAAACAGCGGTTTTATTGCTCACCGTTCAGAGAGGTCATTAAAAAGTAACGCATTATCTGGGGAACGCTAAACGCATCGCTGCAAATTAGAACACAATTAGTTTTTATCAGTAATATCGTTTAATGTGTCTTCTAATCGTGCAGATTATAGAGCGGTTACCCACGCGGATATCGCAATGTTCTTAGCTGAGTGTCAGACGTGCGTTGGTTGTATTTAGTAGAAAATCATAGTAAAATTAACAGTCGATATGATTTACACATTCTCATCGAATACGTTATTAACCATTTGTGTAGCTAACCATTCGCTTTTTATGAGGCAGTATCAAATGACGGTCGTTATAAGTGAGACACTGAAAGTGGTTAGTGCCGTTTATATCGGAAATCGCCGTGACTCTTACCATCGTTAACATTAGAGATAACATTGTGACTGTCAATTCACCTTACTCTAACCAGTATGCTGACTGTGGCATTTTTCGGGCTGAAAGCGCCTTAAACCCCATTGCCCATTGGGGTCTGGGTAGCCCTTGCAGTGTGGTTCTGTTAGGGATTTTTCCCTCTGACGTTTGCTGTGCTTCAGATGTTCTA
>WURV02165037.1:0-15067 GCA_011762755.2 Epimenia babai
TGTCTACCTGAAGTGTTAGATGTCTACCTGAAGTGTTAGATGTCTACCTGAAGTGTTAGATGTCTACCTGAAGTGTTAGATGTCTACCTGAAGTGTTGCATGTCTACCTTACTGTGTTGCTATAAGGAAATTAATTCTATTTTAATCCCGTTGAAATATACTCCTCCACCCACCCACCCACTATATTGTCGCGCGTCTCCCCGCAGGATCGGGCGCGGCGGACGATTCGGCCGTAAGGGCGTGGCAATAAACTTCGTGACGGACGCGGACACCCGCAGCCTCAAGGATATCGAACAATTCTACAATACCACCATCGACGAGATGCCCAGCGATGTAGCCGACCTAATTTAGACGACCCGTATTTTTCTAGGTGGCCCCGTTATCGGTGACCTAATTTAATAATTTTTTCCGCGACGTATGTGTAAAAATTTCCTCGACATAGTTAGCTTAACGTAATACCGTCGTCATTGCGGCGTCATTGCAGCGTCATTGTGGCGTCATTGACTATCGCGGTCCATTCTAGGTGTCGTGCCGTAATATTTCTCGTAATGGACCCCCCCCCCCTCGCGTTTAATTTATTTCTCGTTTATCGTCGTTGATTGATGTCGTCACGTCATGGTAGTAACGATACGGTTTCCGTTTAATTTTCTTCGTTTACCCGAACCGGATTATGAGCCACGCGTTCGCCGATCGCCGATCGTCGCGCGGTTTAATTTATTTTTACCTTTTGATTTTATCGGGACGTACAACAAAAAATCGAAAAATCGAGTTTCTCGCGCAAATTCGGGGAGTTAACTCCGCGCGGAATTCGAAGCGAAATCTCGATATACAAACAGTTTATACGCATAACGCTATATATGCTTTTTTGAAACGAATATAAGCCACATTTTCTTAATATCATATACTGGAAAGGGACATAACCGTGGAATTGTTTCATAGCCCGTTTTAGTTGGATACATAGTGACACATGACGAAAGTAATTAGCTATCCAATAAACCAGATTTTTACCCCGAAGCGCGTACCGGAAATTTGGAAAATGTCAAAAAGTGGATGTATAGCGTTTTTGCGGATAAACCGTTCGTATATTACCAGTCGACGTTCGCATATATAAAGACTAGCCGTTATATAGCATGTAGGCATACGAGTATTAATATCGCCGCGTTTACTTTGTTTTCGTGATTAGTTCTAAGACTACAGTGCGTATCGCAGTTTTTCCGTACTATTTTCAGTGTAATTTCTCCCCATATATGTACATAGATCTTTGCCACGTTACATGTACATATTGTATCATGCGTATATATTACCTGTAAACGAGCGCGCGTTCCGTCTACGTGCGTCCGTATATGCCCACGCGCGTGCGTGCGTGTATATCAAAGGCTTATAACGAGAATTTCACGGCTGTCGACCGCGAATTCGCGCCTAAGGATCTGTTCTAACGCGTTTCCGGTCGCGTCGATGTTTTTCTAGAAGCACCTCTTAGAGATAGAGGCGGGGAACGTTATACCACGCGGCTCTCCACATACTCCGAACGATTATACCGGATAAATCTTATCACTCGCGTCTCTTTCACGATTCGTACTTGAATCGGTAATAAAAAACACTACAATTACGCGATTCTCCATAAGCGAAATAAGTCCTAGTTTGTATGTACAGTATATATTTGTGTATGTTAGTGTGCGATGATGTATATGAGCCATAATCACTCGTATATCCAGTTACAGGCTGTATATACAGACACAGACTAATTACTGCTAACGCATCGTCTCTGTGATCAAGCAGGCTGGTGTATGAATATTAACGGGTTCTCAAATAAAAGGCAAAAATTTTTATGGTCCGGGGCAAGTTGCTCCATTAGTTTTAGAAATCATCTTCGAACGGTCAAATTATTTTAATCGTCCTGTGATGTTTGGTACAACATTACAACGCGTCCAATGGAAACCAATGCTGTAAGAGTATCCCGTTCCACAGAGTTCTCGGAACCACTAATTTTGTCTCGACAAAATTTACGGTTGTACATTTCGACTAAAAATACATGGATTTACAGATGCTGGGGAAGAGTTATTTCGATGTCCGGGTACATTGAGTCGTATTTACCAATAGGATGGCAAGCCACATTTGAAGCCCGCCAACTTTTCTACGAGATATATACTATTTAAATGCAGTGTACAAGATCCATTTATGATCCAACTTTGGTCACATGAAGTCAACCTGTCAACCAGGGTTTATATGGCCATCTTGCACTGATTTTTTCAGATACGTAACGAAATACTGCCTTCGGGTGGAATGTCGTAATATTGGTTTGGCATTTCTACGGAGAGACACGGACATTTTTATTAAGTTATAAGTAATTGTACAATACCGAATTTGTTGAATTATTAATAAAAGTTATGTAATTAAAAGATCTTTTGTAATTCAGTTGTTGGTATAGATAACTGAAACAGTATTACGTATTATTATTGTCACTGGAGAACTGGTACGGTGTTGACAGTAAATGCAAAAGGAACAAAAGTAGTGTTGGCTGATAACTGATGCCGCGTTGGCAGACGCAAACTAGAGCACTGGCGCGACTTTGGTGGGAAATGTAATCGGAGAACATGCGCGATGGTGCAGACAACGGCGACGTCGATTCGTATTTATCAGTGGTCTTCTATACCGGTCAAATCTACTGCGCATTCTCACGGGATTCTTTCATCTGCGGACGCCGAAGACGTCAGAACCCTAAGATCATGTTGCAGGCTTTTCCATTCTACGATTTCTATTGCTTGGATTAACCCTTAAAGTCTCGTTTAGATTTTAACGTCAAATTACCGACATATTTTACATGTCATAATTTCGTTGTGGTAAATTTGATAAAAGAGAAACTATGGATAAATTCAATTGATATTTCATTAATAATGGATTTAAATGATCTATTCCAATGTGTCATTATAATTATCTAAATTAAATACTCGAGGTTTTGGTAATTTCTTTTTCGGGCTTTTATCTTATAGGATGTCCGACGTGGGCTGGTATATCGTTTGCGTAAGCATTAAAAACCAATTCACTCTTACGACCTAAGATGAGGTAGCCACGACATACAAATGAAGAGAAAAAGAATGTAACACCTTTTAAGACTGATAAAACTTTATCGAAACATTGTGTTTTAATTGATTTTTTTGGTCTTAAAAGGTGCTACCTTCTCGAAGTTCCCTTCCCTTAGTCTCCTTAGCGAAGATTTGCGCTAGCCCCTTTTTTACAGCCAGATTTGACGCGGTCACAATACGGACGCCGTTCCAATGAAAGCTATATACAATATGTCATATTTTGTGTATTGCGGATTTCGATATGCGGTGACCCACATCATAGCGAATACTAAAAACGACTAGCACTGTTTCGGCATCGGCAAAATATCCCCACACTGCGCCTGTTCATCGACATGGATTAAATCTTGCTACATAATCTAAGGAAAATTCCCAGAGAACGCCTTCCTTTACAAAGTCTGCCCAACAATGCCTAAATATATTTAAAATAATTTTGGTATATATTTGAGGTTAATTTTGATTTTGTAAAGTCAACTTAGATTTTAGCTATTTAAACCCGATAAAGTCTATTTGGTGCCCTCCATCTGGCCGCGTAGAGCTCGCTTATTTGCCTTAGCGCTGGACCGTATTCGAATAGTCAATACCATCGCACTTTCGGTATGATTCTATTATAGTGTGGAATTATGTTGATAATTCGAAGAGCTCATTACTAGCCGACGTTGTTGAAAAAATCGACGGTACATTCACCCCTTCTTTTTACATACATCATGTCAACTTAGTCCAGGAGGACGCGAGTATCCTTGACCAGGTCAATCGAGTGCAGCCGTCTGAACTTATGGTTGATTTGCATTATGATAAAGTTACTAAGCTCGGTGTGGGACGTACAGAAGCGGCGCAGAAACGTGGAACATACTGCAAAGTCTAAGAAATACGTAGATTTACTTGTATTGGTTGATTGTGACAGCGTAAAGGCTTGATAATTGCTGAATTTAAAACATTATCACTTTATAAGTCAGCGATGCGATCAAATTGTAGTGTAGTATGAATTATCCATAACGCTTGACCTAAATCTGAAGTTGAACTTGAACTTTACACGGCAGTGAACTTTATCACTGCTCGCCTCATGGCGGCCGTTCGTCTGTCACTGTAACTGGCTCGCTGCTCACTCGATCACTGTTCGCTTCAGTTATAGTGGCATCACTTGTTGCTGACAGTATTGTTCGTCCGACTGAGTGTTCTTCGCAATGTGTACAATTACATAATGTATCGGTTTAAACTTTAGACGGAATTTGTTTAAACACCTTATGATTTTTGGAGTAAGAACTCGTCATCGTTTTCTTACATTCACACGAGTGACGAGATTTTACTGTTACTATCAACGCATGGTTATGACAGACAGTACAATCATATTAAAGGTAAAGATCTCCTGTAGATTAACCTAGTCAGATCTTTTTATCAAAAATTTTCGATACTCGACGCCATTTAGTTTTAGAATGATCGCATCATCGCAGCCTTTTCACGCGAGTGGCAAAAGTTGTTTATACAACTGTCTGTTGCAGACGGTGTGCCTAGATTTCAGTTGTGTTGAATTTAATTTTATGGTACGTCTGTTCTCGTGTCATCTGTACTCTCGTTCTACTTTCTCACAGATGTTAGTCTTTAGTATTTGAAATTTTGGTTGTAAGCTTTATCAAACGTAGCTAGTTGGTAATAAATATTTATGACCTGATGATAATATTAGAATATACAATGTAATAAGAAGAATACGTAATGCATACACCACCAGCAAAGAAGAACAAATGCATTTTAAAGGCGTTAAATATAATTGAGGTTTTAGGTTTATAATTCTATAATAACTTAATTAATTTATATGACAATGCAGTACACCTTTATCAACAAAATGATATTTCTGTGTTCTTTTATAACACTTTTATTTATGTTCCGTTTAATTTCTTTCCACACCGTTTACCTTTTCTGATTTTTTAAATGTTTCATAGAATTTCTTTCATCATTGTTTACCTTTTCTGATTTTTAAATATGTTTCATTGAATTTCTTTCATCATTGTTTACCTTTTCTGATTTTTCTATATGTTTCATTTAATTTCTTTATTCATTCTTTACTTTTTATGATTTTCAAACTTTGTATTTAGTTGGCAATAATTTTTGTAATCTATATAGTGTATTTAATAAGGATATGTTAATAGGGCACTATAAATCTATAAAATTTTATTTAATTTAACAAACAAGTGTTTCCTACTGGAGATATTTTGTTCAAAGACACCACTGAAGGTGAGCAGAAGAAATTGTGATACGAATTGTTAGAGCGACTGACCAGGTATTTCGAAGGTTTGGGTTTTACTGAAGGCAAAATGTTTGTGTTTGCCGTAATTACTGAGCTGCTTTAGCTGCTACTCAATAAGTAAAGATGCCATAATATTTGGAGAGAAACCGGGAAAAGCCTTACCTCCGATGGAACCTGAGTGGTATATTTTTTATGTAGCCAATTAATGTTTGAAATGAAATGAAATGAAATGAAATTTTATTGATTTATAGTGCCCTTTTAACACATGGCTATCAAAGACACTTTACAAATTTATGGTTGCTATGATTAACTAGAAAAACACAAGGAAATGTTCAGTTTCTCTGGTGATGTTCAATTATGGTGCATGACAAACGGGACGCAAAAAACAAGCAGGTGATCAAGCGCAAGAAATACGATAATAGCAACCCATTACGCGCTGACTGATTGTTTTTCTATCAAGTGATTATTTTTTTCTGTCAGGTGATTATTTTTTCTGTCAGGTGATTATTTTTTTCTGTCAGGTGATTATTTTTTTCTGTCAGGTGATTATTTATTTCTGTCAGGTGATTATTTTTTCTGTCAGGTGATTATTTTTTCTGTCAGGCGATGTTTTTTTATTTCTGTAAAGCGGTGTTTGTTTATTTGTCACGTGATGTTCGTTTATTTCTGTCAGGTGATGTTTGTTTATTACTGTCAGGTAATGCATGTTTTTTTTCCCAATTAAGGTGATGTTTAATCATGGCGGCGATGAGTGACGAACAGGTAGTAAAGTGCAAGGAACACGGCGACAGCGTCCTCAAAGTTTTCCGCGAGCTGAAGGAAGCGGATGAATTGTGCGACTTCAACATCATCGCCCAAGGACAGACCTTCAGAGTAAAGAACCATACAATATCACGAGTTATATCATGAAACTACACTTGATGTCATAGCGATAGTTGTTGACTCTTTAAATGGTTAATTATTGCATGTGGCAGTTTAATTTTATCATCACCTCGATATCATTTCATCGAAACTACCTGTGCTTATTGCGTATTGTTAATCCGAATGTGTTGTTTTAAGCGCAGTTTCCTGTATGACTTATTTTCTCATGCCCATACAGTCTTTTGTGTTTTAGGTACATTTCTCAGGTGGTGTGTTTGAGGTACATTTCTCGGGTGGTGTATTATATGTGCACTTGGTGTATGGTGTGTTTTGGGTACTTTTCTCATGTGGTGTGTTAAGTACATTTCTCAGGTGGTGTTTTAGTTACATTTCTTGGGTGGTGTGTTTTCGGTTCATTTCTCGGGTGGTGTGTTTTGTGTGCACTTGTGTGTGGTTTGTTTTGGGTACTTTCTCGGGTAGTGTGTTTTGAATGCACTTAGTTTGTGGTTTGTTTTGGGTACATTTCTCAGGGGTGGTGTGTTTTAGGTAGATTTCTCAGGTCATGTGTTTTAGGTGTACATATTATCTGGTGTGTTTTTGGCACACATAGGGTATGGTGTGATTTAAGTACAAAGACTGTAGTGTGTTTTAAGTATACATATCATCTGATGTGTGTTTTAGATGCACTTACTGGGTGGTGTCCTTTAGATCTACATGTCTTGTAATGTGTTTCAGATCCAAATATCTTGTGATGTGTTTTAGATTCACATCTCTTGTGATGTATTTTAGATCCAAATATCTTGTGATGTGTTTTAGATCCACATATTTTGTCATGTGTTTCAGATCCATATGTCTCATTTGTGGTGTCGTTTAGCCGCGTTTGCTGTGTATTGTGTTTTATGTCCACATTTTATGTGTTTAGGTAAACAAACTGGGTGGTATTTTCTAGGTTAATATACCATGTAGTGTTCTTGAGCACACACACTCTGTGGTATGTTTATGTATATATACCATAGAGCGTGTTTCACGTGCACATACTCTGTGGCATGTTTTAGGCGCACATAATACCGTGTAGTGCATTGTAGGTGCACAAGACGCTGCTGGCAGCCACTAGTGAATACTTCCGCGTCATGTTTCGTGGTTTGATGCAAGAGAGTCGCAGCGCTTCCGTCAACCTGAAGGGCATGACGTCGGAGAGCGTGCGGCAAGTGCTCGACTTTATCTACAGCGGAGAGCTGCAGCTCAGTATGGATAACTTGACTGATGTTGTGAATGCTTCCAGCCATCTCCAGGTGCGTGACGTTACGGACACGCGGTTACGCTATACCGCTGTGTATAAAATACTTTCTGTCTTAGGTATTAACACTGTTGTCTACATTCAGTCGAATTATCACATCCGTGATGATCTCTTTAAAGCTCACCTGAGCGAATGCTCCTGTTAGCTATTCTAATTGGGCAGTGTTCGTCGTCCGTCCGTCCATCCGTCCATTTCGATGTTAACATTTTGTAAGAAAATTTTCTCAAAAACCATTTATCGTAGAGCAGACACGATCCTATTCCGATTTATATTGGGTATTGCAATCTGAACAAAGATGGTAATTTCTGCCGGTGTTTCGATGTTTGTATTTTGACTTTACTTAAAAATCTAATCACAACCATTTGTCATCACAGAACTCTACCACTTGGCAGATATTGATGTTCTTGTATTGGTCTTATTCAGATTTGTTCAGGTATCGTCATCTGAGAAGTGGAAAGTGAATTAACTTTAAAAATCTTAAAAACCACTTGGGCGGATTTTTGCCATTTGGCAGAAATTTCCCGTAGGGTTAGCCTTCAGGTTTCTCTTGGGGAATCATCCAAGCTATGGGAGGTAATTTTTGCCGATGTTTTTAAATGCAAATTTTTTTGATATTTTATGTCTTTCATTTTCCATATCTACTGAATGTATAGACGAGTGTTTTAAGGCCTCCTCAGCCTTTGGTTATTTTTATTTATTTTTTGTATGTTTTTTTTATTTTCGTTTATTTTCAATAGAAGCATCTTTATTGCTTGACACAAGCTGTTTTATTCTACATTTTTTATATTGTCTCTTTGTTTTTTTTTCTTGTATTTCATTTTGGTTTTTATTTATTTTTTGTTTTTATTTTTTCTTTCGTATCACTTCTCCACTATAAATTTTTTTCCAATATTCACGTCAGCGTCAGCGAGATTTCTCTGGCCTTTTGTTTATTTGTTCTTTATCGTTAACGTTATTATCCAAGTGAGCATCTTGAAGCCTCGTTGGCAGCTTGTTATATTTTGTGACCAAGTTTAATATTTTGGGCGCATCTCGTAGCCTCCCAAACCTACGGTTATTTGTTTTTTATCTTTATTTTTATGTTATCCAGGTGAGCATCTTGAGGACACTTTGGCATTTTGTTTCAGTTCGCGACACTTACTTCAAATTCAGGTGTGTGTCTTGAGTCCTCTTTGGCCTATCGTTATTAGTTTAAAATCACTTCGCTCTCCTGGACAAAGCAATCAGTTTATCTCGTTAATCTCTACCTTTTCTCCAGGTAGCGACGGCGTTATGCGCGTGCAGCCAGTTCATCACATCAATTATCACATTCGAAAACTGCGAAGAGTTTCTCAATATCGCCGACATGTACTCGCTGAACCCAGTTCTAGAACATTGGGATAAAATGATCTTGATGAACTTCCACGAATACAGCGTGACGTCGGCGTTCGTCAAATCCTCCGCGGATAATTTGTGCAAATACTTGTCGAGTAACGCCCTGTGGACGTCGTCCGAGTTTCGCCTGTTCCAGTTTATGGAGCTCTGGTTCAAGACGCGCATGTCGCCGACGGTTGCCGACGCCGAGAAAATCCTCAAGCACATCCGCTTCGGCTTGATGAGCGAGAACGAGTTGAACGCGGCGCGAGGCAGCTGCGTCGTGAGCATCTACCCGCCGACGCTCCAGTTCATCAACAACGCCCTCCAATACCACTGCAAGGCCAAGGATGGCCACCCGTACCTGAGCGAATATTGCGAGATCCGGGCAACGAGCGAATCCCTCGTGTTCGTCCACCATGGCACATCGCACATCCCATTCCGGATCACCGCCTACAACACGCCGACAACGAAGTTTTACGATCTTTTCACCGACACGACCGGCAGTCGCGATTGCATCGTGACGGTTTTCGATAATTTCGCGTACATCAGTCGAATCGTCGACTTCGGCGGCGGGGCGCTGATGTGCTCCCTGACGCGTTTCGACCCCAGGCACTTGACGTCGATCGCGCTGCGTCCGATGAAACGGCTCCGCCTCGATTTCTGTTTCTTGAGCTACGGGTATAACCTGTACGCGATCGGCGGCTGCACGGAAAACTTCATCATCCATGACTCGATCGAGTGCTACCACGTCAAAACGAATACTTGGGAGGAGTTATGCCCATTGCCGCAGCCGACCCATTCGCTGGCCGCTACCGCGCACCGCGACAGCATCTACATCAGCGGCGGGGTCACGCTCGTGGGCACCGAGCGGCAGGAGACCAACAAATTCTACCGTTACGATCCCCAGACGCAGGCGTGGTCCGACAAGCCGGGGATGTTTTACGCGCGTCGTCTGCACGACATGATCGCCATCGGCGACAAAGTGTACGTGCTCGGGGGCATGCCCCGGCCGCAGGTCAAGCAACAAGGGCAGATACCCATCGAGTGCTACGACTTTGAGACTGACCAATGGACGGTGTTGTCGTCAACGCTGAGTGGACGATCGGTCGGTCATTACACCGTGTTTAACGAGCAGATATTGTCGCTCGGTCACGAGCACCATCAGGCCGCTGAGGACGAGGTGTGGGCGTACGACGCCGCTCATGACAAATGGGCGCGGTTCGCAAAATTACCTCAGCACCGGAGTCTCGCGTCGTGCGTCAGCGTCAAGTTAAAGATTAACTTCAACGATGAGAAGGTGGCAAGAACTCTCATACGCGGAACGTGATGTGGCCGTCTTACATCAGCATCGAGTCAACAATGAGAAGGTCACGTGAAACTCATCCGCCTAATGTGATATGTACCATTTACACTTAGGGGGCAGTTGACGTAGTGGTTAGAGCATTTGACTTGAATCCAGACAAGCCTGGTCCGGAACCCCCGTCTGTCCATGGATGTCTGGTTAGGCCTTGTGGTGTGGTTATGTAAGGACTTCTTGTCCCCGACGTGACTGTGCTTCAGGTGCTCTCCGGATGGTCTCTAATGGCATTTGCCAGTCCGCCGTCCCATCGTAACATCGTGAATATCCTTCAACAATCAGAGACTTAGCGGAGTGTGCAACCTATGTAGGCCGTCTGTGAGCGTACGGAACCAGTAGCTTGAGTGGACGGAGGTCAGTTGTCTGCTCAGACTTGGTGGGTTTTCACTTCAGTGCTCCTCCCCTCCTCAAGTCTGTGGCTATTCCGTTTGTTATGTTAACCACATCAGCTAACTTTGTAAAAGGTGACGAATGGCTTACACAACGATTACCTAGGTAATCAGGTAATCAGCCTATAAAACTAACTAACTAACGTCGCACCATATTAGGTTAAACAGTCCAGATGTGATTGTTTCAATGGGTTACTTAAAGCTTATTTGAATAAACAGTACACCCCCCGTCCTCCCGCAATCATCGGGACTAGTTAAATGTATGACGAGAAGCGGGGTTGGCAGGAGATCGAGGTGTGGTGGATAACATAAGTAAGGAGCAAATCAGGACTTAAGAATTCGGTGGCGAGAAGCGGGGTTGGCAGGAGATCGAGGTGTGTTGGATAACATAAGTAAGGAGCAAATCAGGACTTAAGAATTCGGTGGCGAGAAGCGGGGTTGGCAGTAGAAGGAGGGGCAGTTAATCGGGGGTCTACTGTACATACACATACGTTATATCACACGGGTTACGTATCTTACAAATCTACGGCCACAAGGTTACATTAGGCTGTCGCGTTACATTTGATTGCAATAACAGCGTTCCTTGATATTAGTTCGCTATCTTACTACAAGGGAGACGAGAATCATTCGCTAACGATAAATAATTTCGATAATCGGAAATCATTTTCGAGTAATCCGCCATCTTTATTTACGTCGGCACAAATCGCTAATTTCCGCGGTGACATGTTATCAACGTATACATGCTACTGTGTTCTACTTATTTACACACTGCCTATTGCCCACTGACCTCACAATTGACCTCACGATTGTACGTTGTCGAAATCTGTCGTATCTTAATGCGTGTTTTCACTCGATATTTTTTGGGTGATTCACGCTCATGAATCATTCTAGAAGGTCACCTTGAGTAAATCGAATGTTATTTTGGATTTAGCTTTTTATGACTACCATATACATATCGGTTGATGCATAAAATAGAACTGGTTATTTAGTAAAATTGTAAAACTAATATTTGTGTGGAATTAACAGTAAAATTGAAACAAAGTTTGTGTAATAATGAAACTAATGAGTAAAATTGAAACTGAGTTTTTGTAATAATGAAACTAATGAGTAAAATTGAAACTAAGTTTTCCTAATAATGGATCTAATGAGTAAAATTGAAACAAAGTGGGTATAATAATGAAACTAATGAATGGAATTGAAACTGAGTTTGTGTAATAATGAAACTAATGAGTAAAATTGAAACAAAGTTTTATAATAATGAAACAAATCAGTAAAATTGAAACTAAGTTTTCCTAATAATGGATCTAATGAGTAAAATTGAAACAAAGTGTGTGTAATAATGAAACTAATGAATGAAATTGAAACTGAGTTTGTCTAATAATGAAACTAATGAGTCAAATTGAAACAAAGTTTTATAATAATGAAACTAATGAGTAAAATTGAAACTAAGTTTGTGTAATAATGAAACTAATAAGTAAAATGGAAACAAAGTTTGTGTAATAATGAAACTAATGAGTAAAATTGAAACTAACTCGGTGTAATAATGAAACTAATGAGTAAAACTGAAACTAAGTTGGTGTGATAATGAAACTAATGAGTAAAATAGAAACTAGGTCTTTGTGATAATGAAACTAATGAATAAAATTGAAACTAATAGCTCGGTCAAATTGACAGTAATCACAAAATTCCATATCCATTCTTGCCTTATTCTTTACCTCCTGTACCTCAGGCAATGGAAGTTTGTGTCATACGTATTGCAATTATTTTATACACTGTTTGAATATCCGAGAATTGTTAAGTTTAAATCGTCACGGATCATGTATGATAGTATTTTGATAGAGTATGATGTAAGAGATTTATGATCATGTATGATTTTGTATGTGGTCATTTTATGATCATGTATGACTGTGTATGATGTATGAGATTTATGATCATGTATGATTTTGTATGATATATGGTCATTTTATGCTCATGTATGACTGTGTATGATGTATGAGATTTATGATCGTCCTATCACGTATGGGCATATTATGGTCATGTATGATTTTGCATGATGTATGGTCATTTTATGATCATGTATGATTGTGCATGATATACTGGCATTTTATTATTGTGTATGATATGAGGGCATTTCATGATCCTGTATAAATGATTATGTATATTGGCATTTTATGAATGTGTATGAAGTATAGGTATTTAACGATAGCGTATGATTGTGTATGATTGTGTATGATTTATGGGTATTTTATGATCGCGTATGATTGCGTATGATGTACGGTTTTTTCATGATCGCTTGTGATTGTGTATGATTTATGGGTATTTCATGATCGTGTATGATTGTGTATGATGTATGGGTATTTCACGATCGCGTATGATTTTGTATGATTTATGGGTATTTTATGATCGTGTATGATTGCGTATGATGTATGGGTATTTCAAGATCGCGTATGATTGTGTATGATGTATGCATATTTTACGACCGTGTATGATTGTGTATGATGTATGCGTATTTTATGACCGTGTATGATTTTGTATGATGTATGCGTATTTTACGACCGTGTATGATTGCGTATGATGTATGGGCATTTTATAAATACCCTACATGAGGTGTCATTACCAGCCATTTCATATCAACGTTACCACATTATCAATATTAAACGGACTGCTGAAAATATTCACATCATTACAATAAATTCTATATTTGTAATAAAATAGTAAACCTTTCACTTTGAAATTTCACATTTTTTCTCAGAATATATTAAGTTGATAAAATAAAACATAAAAATTTCATTTAGACTCTCGAGAAATCGTTATTTTTACCAGATAACATAACTCATTTTCTGATACATCTTACGAAATTAAAGGAAACTATTTGTATTGTATGAATCTGTAGTAGTAGCTCTTAAATTATCTGTTGCTACGTGTTGCTATATCACTGAACTAGTGAGTTGTATAATGCTGTAATATTTGTCACTTGCTATAATGCGTTGCTATAATATTTGTCCCACACTTTAATGTGATGCTAGAATATTCGTCACACGCTATAACATGTTGCTATAATATTTGTCTATTGCTATTGTGTATTGCAATAATGCTGGTCAGTTGCTACAGTGTGTCACTATAATACCGATCACTCGCTATAACGTGTTGCTATAACGTTTGTCCATCGCTAAAATGTGTTGCAATAATCCTGGTCAGTTGCTACAGTGTGTCACTAGAATACCGATCAGTTAGCTATAGTTATGTGCATTATTGCTGTAGGCAACCAGGCATTCCACGACTGATAGGTTCTTAGATGGTTGGAACTATTGTAAATTGTTTGAATGAACCTTTCGGCAGTCGGTTTTTTTTTTCGCGAGTTCCATCGTTCCCGGTTCGCTACTACGGGCTGAATTAAACCCATTTTATTGGCTGTTCACCACAATCACCCTAACCAATCACCCTAGGTGCAACACCCAACACCCTCGTTCATGTCGCCATTCACGCCAGGAAATGGGCCGAATTGTCACGGGCCGATATTCGAGTTCTTAGCGGTGTTATGGTTGTCCCGTTGGCCCGTCGGTCTGGGTGGCCCGTTTCGTCCGCTCGCGCGAGCGGTTCGACCATCCGGCGTGGCTGCCTATTCGGATTTTCACGGCGCTATTTCTCCCGGCGCGCGACCACTACGCTCGCCGTATCGCCGCCTCGTCTCGCTGCATACATAAAGAATCACCACACCCATCGCATGTTTAGCGGAGTGCGTCACATGAGTAAGCGGCCTAGTGGCTTCGGGAACCAGCCGCCCGAACGAACAACAGTCACCCACGTCTCCCGTCTCGGCCGCTTGCTATACGCGCAGATTCCTCCATCGCACCAACTAAGACTCTAACCACATTTGCCTTGACTTATTCATGCATACATACATACATCTAACGATTTCATATCGCTCACCGCCCACGTCGTCTCGCCCACGCCCTCACGGAGCTACCGTACATCGGCTCTAATAAATTCTTCACCTGCCGTCGTTATCGCTATATTATGTGGTCATAAATCCAACGTGTCGTTACATTTCGTGTGTTTTAATTGAATTGCGCGCTTCACTGATTTCATTGTGCATTATTACATTTTATCAAATCATGCGCGACGCATTGTGATCTTAATCGCTCAATCTGTCAACCAACGACTTAAGATTCGACTCGTAAACTACAACTCATTAAACCGCACGATGTCATCGTCCCACCACCACTCCCCCCCTCCCTCCCTCGAGGGACAGCTACCCCATTGTGCTATCGGATTAGCTAATTTAATTTCAGCTATATGATCGCTGTAGTTTCGTTCGCAAAATTACGGTTAATTTTACCGTCGCATTAAATTGAAATCGTCTTTCGCGTATTTTTGATATATCGTTGCATGAAATCAGTAAATCTGTAGACCCCGCGGCGTATCAAGCGTTAGGTCGCCTATTAACCCTTAGCACTCCGTTGTCACAGAATCGTATCGCTATAG
>WURV02165048.1:0-15067 GCA_011762755.2 Epimenia babai
ATCAAAAACCTTATTTTATTAATTTACTTAGTTGATTGCGTAAACGCTCTATTTAGATTTTAGTTTTGACGTGGTGTAGCTGCCAACAAACTATGTAAAAATCGCGTTCAGAGCAGCCCATTATGTGGGTAGCATGAATTAATATTAGATAAATGAATTCTTTGGTCGACTCCCGCGAGATTCCCTCGGCTCTGATACTGTGCATAAGATTAGTTCGCAATTTTCCGGTTTTCACTACCAGCCGCGTTGCGTACACGGAACACTAGCCACGTCTACATTACCTTATCGTCCTACTGAATCCCACTTCCGGACAATATATCGCGTACCGTATATCCGTCGTTTATCGCTGCTCGCGAAGCGCGTATAGAACGATTGCATGCACGACCCCCGACCGTCCGATTGCGATGTTTAATGGTAATGGATACGAGAGATGTACAGGCATGGCAGAGTAATTATTAACGATGTTCTGACGTGTAGGTCGTTCGTCCTCGTTGACAGTACTCACGGTACTCCGCTGCCGTCACCCCACATTCCGCGGTCGGTAACAGCTCGACACGCACGCGAGTGTCATCATAGTGGGACTAAATAATTAAAATCTATTCGATCAACTAATTTTGGGGATTTTTTCTACTGCCGGTAATAAATCATGCATCGAGCTCAGGATTTATTATCTAATTTCATAGAGCCATATCGGGAAATGTATAGTTAATATACAGAGATGCTCAAGGATATCTCGATTAGAGCTCCCACTTGTGAATCAGCGGGTGGGGGTTCGAGTCCGTGCGATACTAATAACGCGTTTTTCTTTGTTGTGGCCATGTGCGAGGTCTTTTTGCAGTTGACAGAGACAAAGTCACCAGTTCGAATTTGCGGAGACACGCTTCTGTGTCTCTCTATGAGATTACGAAATAGCGTAGAGACAGCGCCGTGAAAGACAGCAAATTCAACGGTCGAAACACAGCACCTTCAACGTTCGAAACACAGCACCTTCAACGTTCGAAACACAGCACCTTCAACGTTCGAGCACAGCACCTGCAACGTTCGGAACACAGCACATTCAACGTTCGAAACACAGCACCTTCAACGTTCGAAACACAGCACCTTCGACGTTCGAAACACAGCACCTTAGACGTTCGAAACACGGCACCTTCAACGTTCGAAACACAGCACATTCATCGTTCGAAACACAGCACCTTCAACGTTCGAAACACAGCACCTTCAACGTTCGAAACACAGCACCTTCAGCGTTCGAAACACAGCACTTTCAACATTGGGAGCACTGCCAGATTAGAGGGAAGAGGCTCTCCATCAAATCAAGTGATTATCTGCAGAGGCCAGTCGGAACTCCCTCAAGCAGACGATCTTTAAGGAGTATATTGCGTGAAAAACGCCACAGACGCTGCTCAGCCCTGAGGTCGAACCATGGTCTTCTGCGATCCAAACCCAACCGCGATCTCACCCAGGCTTTTTAAAAAGTCTCCATAATGGGCAGACCAATGATACCATTTCCACCGGGTTGTATGCGAGTGTCGAAGGTATTGTATACGCGCTGAATATAGCTGCCATAAAAATTCATTGTAAACCGCATCTGAGAGCCTATATTGGCTGATACATGTCTATAAATGTTTTACTTTACCCTTTATATAATGTGGCTAGTGTATTTTAGTCAAGGATTGACGATGTCTGGCCTATGAAAACGTCCTTATAGAAATTATTAATGACGTCACTGGTGCGATCAGTCTGGATGGTGGAGTTGACAGGTCTTTTGAGTCAGATGACGTCCAGTAATTTATATGTAGACATTCCAAGGTCACATATCGCTATAAAAAGCACATGGTTTACGTTTAAAATGCGTACGCGATGTCAGCAACAATACAGGATATCGCAACGGAATCGTCGTATGGTTCCGAGCAACGTTACAGATTATGCGTCGGGGAGTAATGAAAGAGCTACGTAAAATAATTACCGTGTATACTCGCTTATAAGGCGACACACTTATAAGACGACCCCCTGACTTTAGAAACACGAGAGTCACTTTTAGCGTTGACCCGTTTATAAGACGAGACGAACTTTTATTTATAATACAGTAATGGAAATGTAAATAAATCTAATTGTGACTGCCCCACGCGTTGCCGTCTTCGTCGTTAGTGAATAAAATATGTACTTCTTGTTCAGTAAGACATTCGTCGTAAATGCTAGCATCCGAATAATGTCTCTTGTAAAAATAATGCGAAACGCGACCTGGCGCCTGCGCACGACGATATGGTTTGAAATAATTATAGTCTCACTTAGAAGACCACCCCCGGTTTGAAGCTAGGTTTTTGGTGATAAAAGGCCGTCTTGTAAGGGAGTATATACGGTAGCTATTATTCTCCGTTTATTTAATATTAGAAAGCTTTCGGCGAGTGGAGATCTACGTCCAGGATGTTATTCAGCATTAGCAACAACGCGGATTAAATACTCGACCAAAATTATAGCGTAACCACAGAAAATGGCCAGAAAAGACGAAAAGACACAACGTAAAAGGATGGGGTGATAAAGGTAGAATCAAAGCTAGAGGTGGAAAGAGAGAGGAACAAACGCGTGAGAACTAAAGACAAAAAAGGGGATAAAGAACTATAGAAAGCGCGGAAACTGCATTTTTTGTTGTTACGGTATAATTTTGGGTCGATTTTTTCATTTCATTCGTGTTCTACCTGTTTCGGCTAATTGCACCAGATGAAGTATACTTTGTATATGAAAGCTGGTGTTACTTTTTATGTCAGTGTGTCAAAAAGGTGTTGCCTTTATAGTTGTCGTATGTTACATATTGCGCAACTAAAGCAGTATTGCGTGTAAACACACCGCGTTTGCTGTCATTATGTAAAAAGTAAATAGGTAAAAAAGATTAGAAGGTCCGAGCTTGTACACAAATATTACATAATACCGTCATGTGATATTCACGTAATGTCGTATTGCAGCAATATCTCGTGTTTTTATTGCTAGTGCGACAGCGACATAACGAAAAATACGTTACCACGAAACAAGGCGTGTGTTTTTATGCATTTGTTGTGTTTTTACCGAAACGTTTATATTAATAGAAGCATTTATTGCGGAAATTATATATCGCCATTTTTCTTTCTCATGACAATACTGTATTATAAATGATAAAGACTCCATGATTATTTCAGGCGGTTGGCCCTACAAGTTATATAGATATTGTGTGAGATACGTAGCAACGTACATTTCAACTGAAATTGTCCCACCTTTATGTGTTACGTTATCAAAAAAACGATGCTGAAAATCTGTTTGTATTAAACTCTTGCGTACTCGATGCAGACGCCTTTATAAGCTAACTGGTGCCATGTAATAAAATTGTACGAAGTCACTAAACTTAAAAAGTTCAAGGAAAACTTAAAGCTGAGCGCCATCGTTTATTTTAACGTAATAGGACCAAAATAACTAAATAAAATTGTGATACTTAAAGATGATTGTAGTGTTCCCCTCCCTAAGAAAAAATGTTTTTCTTCATTGCCTTATATCAGTCTAAATATGTACATAATATCTTGCAATGTGGTGCGAACTGTTGTTCGGGTGATTGTTGGACCTTTACTGAGCCATCCTTTATTACCGTGGTCAGCATCACGAACGCGTTGGCCACAGGTCATCGTGGCGAAATCACCGTAGCGCGGACCGCTGAGCGGGCGCTACACGAAATAGTAGAGATTGACGCCAAAAGAAAGAATTCAGTAAGCTTACGAGAAAGAGTCACGTCAGATATATAGTACCGAGGCAAAACTACTCGGCAAAGTGTACCCGAAACCTCACGCACGTGTGCAAACACTCAGGGCGTTTTAGCTCGAAAAAACTCGACGATGTCATTAACGCCTCGTGAACAATGCAGCAGAAGCATCGAGTTCAATAATCTGTCATGACCGCGCATTCGTCGCACATGTCCGCAATATTGCGATCGATCCAAACTGCAGTTTGTCAAATAAATATGAGATGTACGTACATGTTCGCACCGAATATATCTTTGCTCGTCGGTGACACGAATCGATTTCGCGATCTACGTTTGTATAAGGATCTGGGTATGTCAGCGCTTTGCCGTAGGTTGACTGAGTTGACGTAACGTTATGGGGGCGGCGAGACCAGGTTCGTCAGTAATATTTAGAGCGATTTAAATACATACAAGCAGTCCTGACGAGGCTCACGCTTCCCGAATAACGCATCTGGTGCTCTGCGATCGTAGGTAAGAAACCCTCGTTCCCTGTATGTACCTCCGAAGGTCGCTTCCTCTACGTGTCTGTATTGAACACCTCTCGTACAAAGTGACATACATTTAGAGTCTTTTTTACACGATCCATAATTATTAATAATCGGCGACCGCGTGAAACGGTGGGTCGAACATTGTTGGCTGTTCGTTTCTAATCGAACGCGCCGAGATAATTATTATTCGTGACCTTGACAACATGACGTCATATTATTCGTGACCTCGACAACATGACGTCATATTATTCGTGAAGTTGACAACATGACGTCATTCAAGTAGAAAATCGGCCCATATGTTTATATACATAATATAGACATTTGCGTTCATTTTTTTTCTATTTCATATTGAGGCCAAACTTGTATTATTGATACTCAGATGCAAGGCACGTTTTGTCTCGTTTTGCTTGCACACCTTTCCGGTGAGAGGCGATTTAATTACGAGCTAATGTAGCACATCTATGCCTGTTTTGAATGATTATGAATAATGAGGGAAACTCGGCGATCGTAAGCCCCTGGAAGGACGAAACGTCCAGATTCGATAGACGCGCCAAACATATCCGTTGAATCGATCGACCAATGAAATGTACCGTTAAGATTCGATAATCTATAGATCAAGCTATATCGTTTTGCTGCTATATCTGCCAATAAAACGCGAGCTTATAAAAGGATAAGGTAAGCTCGCGACCAATCATACAGCGCGCGTCGTGAATCGACTTTCTAGACGACAGGCGATTCTCGGCAACGCGAGAAGTAAAATTGACTGTTCCCATATTTCCGCGTTCACATGGGAAGCGAAGAGAGCGACACTACTTCCATTAGCGGATTAAATCTTAACTCTATCTCGACAAACTCTCACAGGTAAGAATTATTTTGTAAAATATAATTATTCATTCACACGCAATGTCATTTTTTTCGGAAAGTTTTCAATCCTTGTTATCGCTCGTTCGCTTTTGAAACAGTGGAAAGACAAATACAACCAATTAACAGTACAGAATTCATATCTACATACGATAATGTGTGATGGTACGCCATCAAAATGTGTCTTGTATGGATTTCGTCGATTCGTGAACGCGAAGCGTTTAACGTCACCTGGATTCCGATCACATGGATTTCGATAAAAGTACTACAAAGTTACTTCAACATTACAATAATTATTACAGACCATAGTTCACTCAGAATTTTCACTGACGTAAAATCTTCGAGGGCTGGACTAATAACTGTACTTGACCGACACGCCGAGTGTTTAAAACCGCCAGCTGCCGGATTTCTCTGTGGTGATACACAGCGAGCCATTCATCACCAATTGTTGGAATCAAGGCGTCTTTG
Source organism: Epimenia babai (assembly GCA_011762755.2). NCBI lineage: Eukaryota > Metazoa > Mollusca > Solenogastres > Cavibelonia > Epimeniidae > Epimenia > Epimenia babai. The sequence continues at coordinate 5,578 of WURV02165048.1, forward strand.
AAATACGAAGATGCCGGGTATTGTCCTTACAGTTAATATGCCAGCGTCGAAGAGATCGTATCTGCGCTGAATAGCTGCCACGGGCGATCATTATAAAACATATCTGAGAGCGTTTCAAGGCTGATGCTCGCGCTCTATAAATGTTTTACTTTTACTTTCTACGATATGAATCCATATTTTCAATTTTGTTTAAAACATTTACGTACATGAATTTTCATTCTGATATCGATTCCTTATTATTATAATCATCCTCGCGCCGGATTCGCCTCGTTTCATCAGAGTCGAAGTGAGATTCGTCAAAAACGCCGAATGAAACGTTTCACCGGTCGGTCTGAGTATCTTGTATCATCCCCCATAGGTATCATTAACATTTGCATTTAGTTCACTAAAATTAACGTATCGAAATGGAGCTGGCGCGCCCGTCGCCACACCTGTATGTTATTTTAATAAAGGTATTGTTAGCGCCGAGGCGACCCTTGCCGTACTCCATGCAGGTAAGAGGGCACTCTGCGAGGAAATCTACGGCTAGGTGTAACGCGTTATCTAACGCCGGAACGCTTTGTGCATTTGCCGGCGAAACGTTTCAAGGAATGCTCACCAGCGTTGAGAGATGTTTTCAGTTGCAGTCCGGTATATATCGGGGTAGCGCAGTAGGGGGAAAACGCACAGATAAACCCTGACCACTAGATAACCTGTGGTGCTTTACCAACTTAGCTACAGGGGAAGACGTTCTTCTGCAGATTCCTTTATTAAACACCCTTTTCGAGAACTGACCGAAATTCAAAGTCGTCTTTGCCAGCTCATGCATTTGGGGATCGTAGGTTCGGGGTATATGAGAGAATTTTTTTCTCTGTCGATTTTTACGAACCACTCGCCTCATTAACGTTACAGCCAAATATCTCATATCCCACATAAAACCCAACGACTACAGCCTCTCATGAGTTATATCTAAAGTATTATCTAATGGCACAATCTGAACCCGCTATTTGGTTCACCCGAACTGATAGACGTAACCACCTCATTGCTCACTCAACCCTTCGGTACTTTAGCATAAGTACATTGCCCCGATAGTTTCACTTTGTTCTTTATTGGTTATAAAATGTACACCGAAAACGTCTCGTAGAATACCCGACCCGGTGTCTGGCTCGCGTTGACTTATTGCAGTAGGAATCTAGTTTGACACCGAGTATCCGCGGGAAACGTGACCCAACCTAGCGTAACCACTCGCTGGTCGACACATATACATGGGTATTCGAAAAGCTATCGCTTTACTGTATTATAAATACAATGCTTCATCAGACGCATCAGACCGGACATTCCGCATGATACCGCTGTATCCATTGTCTGCTCATTGATTCGTTCTCGTTTGATTACTGTAATTCTCTTTAGGTTGGCGCCCTTTTCTAATCTTATTCACCGACTACAGTTAGTCCAGAACAGTGCAGCTCGTGTAATCTACCAGCAATCAAATTTTCTCGTGTTACACATCGCCTGGTAGAGCTACACTGGCTGCCTGTGTCGCAGAGGATCATTTACAAGGTGCTGACTTTCGTTCACGAAGCTATGCACTGCTATGGCCCTGCGTACATCAATGACACGATTTCTGGTTATGTGCCCTGTCGCTCCTTGAGGTCTGCCTCTCAGTGTCTAGCGATAGTTGACGACTGTCGTCTGGTCACTACTCGAAAGCGCTGCTTTCGCTTTGCCGGGCCCGCTCTCTGGAACGCTTTGCCCGTCGAAATGAGAAGCATAGTCTCTATTAACATTTTTAAAATCATGCTGAAGTCATATCTTTTTACACAATATAAATTGTAACTGCAACGACTTCAACTTTTCCAGTATTAGTTGCTATTAGCACACCACCGTGGACCACCCCGTGAGCATGCATGCATGGAGTGGGTGTATATAAATGTCTAATATTTATTTATTTATTCTTATTTATTTATTAATATATTGGCTCTATTAAGTACGGGAATAATGCGACTCGTTTTCTTTGGGAAAGTACAACTTGGAGACGAAAAATGTTAGATACGTTTTCCCTTCCTCCCTCGGTTGCAGTGGCGAATTCTTTTTGTAAATTATAAGGTAAACTTGTAGATGGATATTGATAGGATCATAAATGGATGACAAAATATTATTAATAAATGGATTTTACGAGCAAGTAGTCCAATATTTGGTGACATAATTTTGCGATGATGTTGTGGACAATCGAGATATAAGGAAAACATGGCGTCGTATTGACAGCCGCGGTAAATATTGTGAAAGAAAATTTTAACGTTGAATCAGCGGAGAGCGAGGGAGAATCTGATTGTTGAGCAAATGTTCCGAGTAGTAACTGGCAGTTGTCCTGGTGGTGGTTAGGGTAATAGTCCGGGCAGTAAAGCCAGTAGTGGTTAGGGCAGTGGTTCAAGTAGTAAATGCGACAGTGGTCCGGGTAGAATACGGGGCAGTGGTTCGGGTAGTTAGCGCGCAAGTGGTCCGGGTAGCGGACGCGACAGTGGTTCAGGTAGTAACTGGCAGTTGTCCTGGTGGTGGTCACGGTAATTGTCTGTGCAGTGAAGCCAGTAGTGGTTAGGGCAGTGGTTCAAGTAGTTAATGCGACAGTGGTCCGGGTAGTAGACGCGGCAGTGGTTCGGGTAGTTAGCGCACAAGTGGTCCGGGCAGCGAACGCGACAGTGGTTCAGGTAGTGAATCTCATAAGCGTTTGTCATAATGTTCTTTCGTCGCAGTAACATGAATTTAGAGCATTAAATTTATCGTGCACACATCCCACAGTCCCACGTGACCCATAATCATGGCGAATAAAAGCAGTCCCGTCCTTTATCACCGAGCGAGTCACTAAAAATTAATGATTATCGATTGCTAACATGTCTTTTAATCTTAGCTTGATATCTTTCTCTTTCGGAAACTATAAATCATACATCTACGCGTGCGGATGTTTCCAGTCCTAAACGAGCGACCCGGAACATTAGGTTTAATAATTAATTCGGTTTATGCGTTCGTTGCCTCGTGATAAACGGCTAATGACAATAGTTTGAGTTGTTGGACACCATGTTGCGAGGTGATGGCGCAACGATCTGATTTCTAGACCGACTTGATAGATATTATTTTAATGGATTGTATATCTCGATCAAGTCGATGTATCTCAATTATCGATATCGGTGTTACGTGCATATCTCTCTGTGTGTGTGTGTGTGTGTGAGAGAGAGAGATAGATGGGGGGAGAGTGAGTTAGTAAGATGGTGAGTGTGCGACTGTGGGGGGAGAAGGAGACGAAGTAGAAAAAGTGAGTGCGTAATAGAGAGAGAGGGAGAGAGAGAGAGGGGGAGAGGGATGGAGAGAGGGGGGGGGGAGGTAGAGAGAGCAGGAGGGAGAGAGAGGGGCGAGAGAGAAAGAGAGGTAGAGGGAGAGGGGGATGGAGGTAGAGAGAGCAGGAGGGAGAGGGAGAGAGAAGGGGGAGGTAGAGAGAGGGAGGGAGTAGAGAGAGCAGAAGGGAGAGAGAGAGAGAGAGGAAGAGAGAATGGGAGGGAGGGAGAGAGAGCAGGAGGGAGAGAGAGGGAGGGGTTAGAGAGAGCAGGAGGGAGAGAGAGAGGGAGGGAGAGAGAGCAGGAAGGAGAGAGGGAGGGGAGGAGAGAGAGGGAGAGAGAGAGGGCGGGAGAGGGAGAGTGGGATGGAGATGGAGGGAGGGAGAGGGAAAAGGAGGGCAGAGAGCGAATATTTGCACATCTTATTTGTTTGTGTACAATCGCATGTACAACAGTAGTAAATTCGGACGAGTTCTCGCTCAAGGTTGTTCAAAGAATCGCACCAGTTTCCATATGTGTAAGTGGCTATTTGACGGTCCGCTTGAAATAGTCCCATCGTGTGCACCGCTGTACAAGATTACACCAGCTGACGGAAACGGCGGAAATGTCGGAAATATCGGAGATTTCTATTTAACATAGTTGTAGTATAAATCATCACTTTTTACCCCTAGTTAATTCGCTGGCCATGGAGATACATAAACAACGTCTTCGTAAACCAGTAAAACGATCACCGATTCGAAGAGAGCATTCGGTCTCGTCGTGCGTAATGATTGACATATTTAAATATTTCAAGTAATGACGTCGTCGGCCAATGAGAAATGAGGTTATACGTCCGGATCATAATAGACACCTGGTTCGGTTATTTATTTACATTTTCTTATTGATAATCTATAAACGCTGTTTAATGTAAGGATATCCTTACTCTCAACATCATGTGCATCCCGTAAGACGAACATAATATACATGACCCACGAATACAATTTATGATTAATTTATTGAAGTTATTGAAAGTAAATCATATGCAAAAATACTAATAATATAAAACATGCTCATTTTGTGATTTGTATAATACAGGATAAAAAACAACGAAAAGGACAAATTTGGTACGATAGAAATTAAATGTGGTTAGATTGTTTTTTATTGGCTTTTTCTTAATTCTGAGTAAACTATTATGATACAAAACAATAAGTGTACACATCGACAAAACTTACGCACCCCTTCATTTTTAGACTAAGTCCATATGTATTTAGAATATCATGAGATTTATTGGTATATACACATAGTTTTGCTAAATTGTTTGGTATTTGTACAGCATAAAAAACGTATAAAACTCTAACTTGCTAAGACGTACTCATTGCTGGTATATTCTGAAAAACAAAATGCGCGGTCAAGCCGAGTTTATTATTTTTCTCCAAACCAGAACAACGGGATTATACGGTCTAACCTTGAAAAAAAAACACTTAAGACCGAGTCGACTTCAAGACAAGAGCGACACTGTCACTCTCTGGGTGTATCTTCCATTCACAGCGATGACTGCCGCAAGCGACCTCTCCATCCACGTCCGCATCTACATCTATCATGATAATCCATAAAGGACTGGTACGTACATCTCGGGGATGAGTGGTCCCGGTTCATACTACGAATCTGACGTTGACATGTGGGTCGCGTCATCGGCGTCCGCTCTTCATGAAATGTTACTTCCAATAATCTGTTTCTGATCGTACTGGACAGGTTATGACCAAATAGGGGAGTTGCGTATTGACTAGTGAGATCGGTACTCGGGCGGAGAGTGCCTAGTGCCTAGTGAGGGAATTCACGCACCAGTATGTATATCGTTTGCATTAAACGCCGTATTTTTATATTAACATATTTGATTTTTATGTGCCAAGGTATGTGCCAAATCTTTTTGTCATGTGCCATATCAGATTTCTACGCGAAATTTGGCGCATTTGCGCATACCAGCGTGAACACTGCGTACTGAACCGTCACCTTTTCTTGACTCGTCTGTCCATCGCGTCCCAAACATGTTCGATTGGCTCTTAAATAAAATCACGAACTGTGGGCCGGCCATAACATCGTCGTAATTGCGTACTCATTGGGAAAGTATTCGTAGACTGCTTGCGGCGGTCTTCGTAGGGAATAGCGCAGACAACCATACTAATCGTTTCTTGTCTCGGAGCCAACTTGATGTCAGGCGTTATTTCATGTCAAACTGTTAGATTACATTAATGTTTTGACCTGTAGACGGATAGTAAATTTAGCCTAATGTTTTATTAATAACATTGCATCTGGTTTTTAAGAATACAGCAAAAATGTATATATGTTTTAGAAATTAGTTATGCAAGGTTTTTCTGTGGCAAAGACACCGAATAATGATACAAAACGATTGATATCCAATAAGTTTCATGGTGTTTGAAAAATATATATTTTATCCGGTCAAAAATTAGGTGGTGCTAAACTTTTTGTGATTAGTATGCGCTAACTATAATCTTCACGTTGTGTAGGTAACACCCATCACGATCTGTTACTTTGTATTCACGTTGTTTTATGTGTAATGGGTACGGGGTGGCGACGTTAAGGTTAACTTCCGTGAGGGAGACGATTACACAAGCGTAAATTAGATCAAAGCCAACGGATGCAGTAAACAAAAAACACAAAAGATGCCAAAGGGAAGTAGTGAGATCACAGTGGTGGAACACCAAAGGGCAGGAAGGACAAAGACACGATAAAGGTCCGGAGAACAAATGGAAAGGAAGACAAAAAAGTAACTGAAGAATAGATGTAAAACAATCAAAAGGTACTTTCGTTAAAGATGGAAATAAAAGAAAACACGTGGTCCAAAAGTCGAGGGAAAGATTTATCTAAGTAGACTAGAGGAAATGGTAGTTATTTGACGGATGAAATAGAACTTTGCTATTAGTAATGCGTTCACAGATGTTTCTAGTATGGATTTGTTACATTCGACGAATTATACTTAGAGAGGGAAGCTTATGTTAACGTGTATCTCTGTTGATCGATCAGGTGTTACCTTTATTCTTACTGAAATATTAAATATTTACATCACATGTTCAATCGATGTTCATTTGACGCGCGGTGGTTAGCGTGATTCCGAAATAGTCGCCAGACAGATTGTATCACGTTTCATAAAGAGGTGAACACAACCTCGTCATAACATCGTCTCATTCACCGACGCCTTTCAGCCGTCGAGCATTGCTATCGCGTTTCACGATCGCCGGTTCTCCCACGTTCTCCCTCTCCTGGTTTCAGTTTAATCTTCGGCTCTTATAAAACGCCGAGAATTTAATCGCTTATCATATTCTCACAGAGGCTTGAATGACCTGTTGCACAAACTTATCCTCTGCTACAGTTTATCCCTACGTAATACCACACGGCCAGCTGATGTGCATGGCAGATGACGCTAACAAAACTAAAATCGTGTCTGCGTGCGCGGTACAGCAAGCATTCCCGTGTTCGCTACTTGTTTTCATATCGATGCCACCTGCTCCTATAGACTTTTGTTCTTTAAGTCTATCGCAAAAACAGACACCGCAGACAGGCAACGCATTTCAATTCTTTGCTTGATAAAAGAACAACTACCCGATACCAATGTGTTATTTAGATAATGAACCTCGAGGAAACTATTTCTGTATTTTGACCACATCGGTACACAGGGTAAATTCTCTCTCGGGTCATATATAATAGCTTTCTAATACCACAGCGATAATATTAATAACTTCTATACGACCAGCTATGTGACGACTAATTCGTTCATTAAGGCGACACCAGTTATTCGGTCTAACTAGTTCTATGGTAGGTACCATAATAGCCTTTTCTATTATAGCCTCTCGTGCTAAAATCACAAATTTATTCCCGTTATAGCCTCTGGGTTTTGGAGCTGCTAAAAAACCCTAACCCTAATTGTCTTTGTTTTATTGCATGTTGTGTTAGTATGTGAGCTTTATTAATGTGTTGATGTAGCGTGTTGTGATAGTCAACCCTTTGATAATCTGGAGAGGCTATAATGAGAAAAAATAACGGGGGCTATAATAGGTATAAATCAGAGAGGCTATTGTGGGAATCGCCTAATTAGTATAATCATAGGGGCTATAGCGGGAAAGGCTATAACGGGAAGTCCCCAGTTCTATGATAAAGGTAGAGTCACAACGCTGGTTTGTATACAGGTGAATAGTGCAAAACTGTCCAATAGGAATGTTCCAAAACTCACGATAGAATTCCAAAACTGTACGCACAGATGCAAACGCGACGATGTAAGTATCCAATATGATGGTTGTAATATTGTCTGATGTGTTTGTTTTTTATCGAACTCCTCCTGCGTTTTTGGATAAAGACCACTATTACCGTATATATATTCTGGAACGACGCGATTTCAAGGATCTGACCAACTACAGAAGTTCTTCGTTAGCGCAGGCTAAACTTAGGAATTATTTTCACGGCATACATTGTTGTCTCCCTTTACCTGACATTACGTAAATATAATCAAGAATATTTATTATTAGCTTTCTGTTCATAATCAACGGAAATACGAAATTCAATAACGTAATTTTGGTACCAACTTTTTCGTTTCAATTATAAACTCTTCCACAATAAACTAACGATCGAAACGCTCATAAATGGTCAACGTGACGATGGAAACGCGGTATTTTTGAGCAGAAACAGCTCGAGTCGGAGTCCAACGCCTCTTTTCATTTATTTTTTTCCATAAATAAATCAATGGCTTGTCATTAATCACGATTGCTTAGCAAAAATTTTGTTAACCGCTGCAAAACGCGCGTGATTTGTTTAGTAAATTAATAATGCGCGATTTGTCAACGTAGAGACAAGGTTATTTCCCTATACGTTTATTGACATCAGACGATATACTAAAATATCTCTTCAAAAATAATAAAACATGATCAAATGACAGACTCGATACATATTGATGACGCAATCAGTTTAAACTTGTATCGGTACATTATATAAGTACATTCGTCGCTAATTAAACATGTCAGAAATGATTGAATACGTATATTAATTGGGACGACGCGTCTCGGTATTATAATGAGTGTGCGAATACAATAATTCAACTCGTACGCTCATGCATTCATAACCTTATCGTTCGTATTTATTAAATATCGGCTTATTGCTTGAATGTTTGCGAGATAAATATCGTTTTATCGTCAATGTAGGTGTTTATCAACGCTCGATTTAAATCGTCCTTAACCTCGGTGACCTCGCCTGAATAGACCGTCCGCAGACGCGATTGGTTTATCACTACTGGGTCTTTTCCTCGCGATAATAAATTAAACTGTTACGTCGGTCGAGTTAAACACAGCGTATATTACTCAAAACTTGTAAATACACGATGCGGCAAACACGGACTACGAAAAAAAAAACGTTTATACGAGAACCTTGTACCGCCCCAGTCGATGCATCGTCAGCCGTCTCCGTGTTAACATCCGCAAATCGCCGAAATGTGTTAACATCCGCAAATCGCCGAAATGTGTTACGCCATTTTACGAGGTAATCATGAGACTCGAAATCATTAAACCGGCGAATTGCTCTTTCGTCAAATGACAAATATGCAGTTTTACATTAACCGGAAATGGGTTGATGATGTAGGTAAGGGAGATCACTTGTTCATCGTTCGAAACCGGCGTGACATTTACGATTTTACGGAATATATTCACAGTTAGCTCATTCTCTGCGGAAATTGATTTCGTAGGTAACGGAAATCACATGTGTTTCATAACGTCGACACCCAAACTCTTCCCGACTACAGGACTAAAGGCTCACACCGTGAGGGTAGTGATACTGAAAACAGCGACGATGATTGTCAAATATTATCAATCATTTAGTTAACAAAACACAACGTGAAGTCCTAACATTCTACAATATTGCGTTTCCTCCCCACACACAGGGTTGCATTCAACTAACCAAGTCTCCTTTGGTGTTTTGTAGTACTTTATAATACTTGTACCATTGATGCACTATATCACCACTCTTTATATCAACGACTCGACTCGTAGAGGTCATCTAGTACGCTCTACACACATGGCGATTGGTTCACCGCGTAACACCGACATACAGTATAAATACGGGATTGTTTTGCAATAGAGTACTAAAGTCTGACGTCAGTTGTCATAACAACGTGTTCTCAACAATGAACCAATATGGCGTCAATGCAT
>WURV02165059.1:0-15065 GCA_011762755.2 Epimenia babai
GTGATCTCATTCGAGACAAAAAACATCATGGCACAGCTATTTACACCGATATCAATGCTGCATCAACATTTTTCCATTTTCCACAATCTTCCCTGTTAATTTACACAACATGACTCTGTACATATTTATAGAGATCAAGCACATTGACTGTTGATTACACCAACATGGACTATTCGTCAATTCACTGATGAACATTGCTCTGTATATATTCATGTATATATGTGATGCACCATTACGAAATCACACTTCTCGGCATTTATTTTATGAGTAAAATTGAAAAATACATTCAAAATGCAAATTTAGATGATATTAGGTTTTTTGCGCCAGCACCTCGAAAAATATCTTAGGTACTCGGGGACTTATGTTTTTGATATGAAACGAACATATTTAAATCACTTACTGGCGCGTGGGACATTGAATTGTGTGATATTATGCTATTCTTACGTTAACTTTGAAGGTCGTTGTCTCGAAAAGTGCATTTCACGGCAAGGATCGTAAAAACATACCTATCTCCAAAAAATTTTTAGAATTTTTCCACCAAAATTATCGGCAAAAAATTCTGTCTTAAAATAATCAAAAAACCAAAAATGTACACATGACTGATTTGGGGGGGAGTCACATTTGGCCCTTAGAGCACATTAATTGTTGATCACATCAACATTGACTATTCATCGATACCTTGACTAACATGCCTAGGTACATCATTGTGAATAAACGACCCATAATGTATATTTATATTGTATTATACCAGCATGGACTATTTGATAGTTCATATGTCCGTGAACTAGGTTAATAAATATACACTGATCATAGATATTTCATTTGATTTAAAAGATGACGTATGTACGACTGCGTAACCGCAGGTAACTGGACATGGGTCACTCACTGAGGACATATATGTAAATAGTTGTTTCATCGGTGACAAGGCTGGCACTGATGAAGGTCTGCGTCGAGTCGGTGAATTCGTGACAGAAGCTGTTTTCTGACACATCACCTTCGAGTGTCATTGATAGGCAGCATAACCTTGTGACACGGTTCTGACACACATGCACACAAATATCTTGTGACATGTAGTTACGTAGTTACAGCTGACAAATTACTTAATAGCAACTACACACACTAAACACTGACAAACATAGCTCTCTATGCGGGAGGAGGGGGGGACATGTAATCAGCACTGTTATACATAGCTCTCTACATTAACTACATATCCAACACAGACACGCACAAAAACAGTAATCACCCATTACAGCTGTAATTGGCTGTAGATACCAACTGCGTAAATGGATGTCGACTGTCTACTCACGCCAAGTGGTTTGTAAACCTCATTACCTACCATAATGACTGAGTCTTACCTTAGTCTTACCTTATTCATGATAGATTAAAAGATTAAATGGAACACCTATTATATAGAGCAACTATCAACTGATCACCTGATGGTCACAAGCGATGTGACACCTGATAAACAACCGTAGTGTTTACGCGAAAGCTTTTGATCAATAAAACTAGTCAGTCTATATAAAAGATGTTGCCCTTAATCTTTTTAGCTACTATATAAGACTACGAGGTTACCCACCCTATACTTATTCACGATGTACATTATTCTACTAAACAGGATATAAGAAATAACCAGCAGTTATTACAACTGTAACCCCACCGAGTTAGAGATGAGACCGACGGCGTAGATCACGGGTGATGCATGCGGCGATGCAACCGATGCAACGATGACGTCACACCAGAGTAAACACTCGTCTGGCTGGACATGATGAGGGTAGGAGGTGGCGTCCTTTATAGTAGACAGAAGACACAGCGAGAAGTCACAAAACACGATGACCGGTTCACAGCCGTGCCCTGGTGGGTAGATGAGGACAATCTCTTTCGGTGCCTGGCGTTGCACAAAGTGACAATGAGAAAACAATAGAAATATTATCCATTATAAGATACGGGTTTCAGGTAATACTACAACACACATAAAAAAATCTTGATTTGTATATGCAATTATCAGACATTGCAATATTCGATTCCATTGGCTATGTATTTGAATTATTATTCAATAACCTCATGCACACCTGAAAACATTTAATAAATAATGTTAGCATGTAATGGAAACATTTATACATAACCGTGCTAATAGCCCATATGGGTCGATTCCACATAGGACGAGTTTTCCGCGTGTATCGACAGGACCTGCTGTGAGTTGGAACAAACCCGTATCTCTCAATGCTACACCAAGTAAGCATCGATCAAGTCTTTCTACAGTAAATTTATCCAATTATGATTATTATACCATATTACACAGTAAATAAATAATAACGAGTGGTTTAATACTTTACCACTGTCTTCTTCGCTTTATCCAAATTCAATTCATCCGGTCCCCATAATCGGATTTCCTATGATCATAAAATTTATAATGTCACATAAAAACAAAGTAACAAAAAACTGTGCAGAAGTATGTCAGCTAACAATTAGGCAAGCTATCTTCTTGTATTTATCTTTATAGTGTTAAGTAAAAGATGTGGCAAAGGGCACGATATATATATATTATATATATATAAACTCAATTATAGAGATGTGGTATGCCATGTAACCAATGATATTGTATAATATGAAAAGTAAAGGTAACACCGTATTGTAAGTACCTTTTTCATATTATAAAATCTTTGGTTCCTAAATGACTGAGGTCTGCTTCACATACAATGGTATATATATTCAATAGAATAAAAAATTCACTCCCCCAATGATCTTCATAATTTCTTCAAAAATATATCGTGGCACGCGGTCGCTATTGAGGAGGTAGTGTAATGGTTTGGGCAGGCATCATGAGTCACAGGTAAACTGAGATTTTTGTTGTATGAGGAAACTTAACATCGCAGCAATATGTTGATCAGATCATCAGACAGTATGTACTAGAGACGAGCATTAGCCTCATTTGGATTAACCCAAAATGAACCGACACGACGGCATTTGACCTGGAAAACGACCCAATACCAATCTCCAATCATTGAACCGACCCAACCCGACTAGGAATTTTAAGGACGTGCGTAATAATACTGTAATACAGATATTTTCATTGATGTTGTTTTTTTTAAATTATGATGCGTTTTTGGTTGATTTTGGCAAGCAGCAATGTAGCAAGTTTTGCAGATGACAAAGTTCGTCATTTTTAAAAGCTTCTTCAATCCATTTTTTGGATGTGGAAGCCATGATTGAAAGAGTTGTCGCACTTGAATAAATTTAAGTAGTGAAGACAAGACTGTACTCCTAATATTTATTTAGCATATTTTTTTATTAATAAATGCTTTCTGCTTTCGAAATTTTCAATTTTTTTTGTTCATAATTAGTCTCAACGTTTGTCTTGCTTGATTTTATCAAGATTATTATAGAATTATGATTCACTCATTGAGGCAGAAAATCTACAAATACCAAAAGTATATCACAAAGATTTTTCTGTATGACCCAAACACGACCTGACCCGAAATTTCATAGTGTAAATACGTCCCAACACGGTTTTGGGTCAGGTCGGTTCGTGTAGTTTTATCGTGTTCGGGTCACGTTCGCTCGTCTCTAGTATGTACTGCCACTATTGGAGGTATATGGAGACTAATTCAATTTTCAACGCCAAGCCTCACATTGCCACAATCTCGATTAATGCTTCATACGATGCTGGTGTCACCGTCTTATCTTGGTGTGTTCATTCACCAGTTATTGGGTGATTTATTTTACTATTATATAGTCATGAAGACAATATATTTACAGTTTTCGTGAAAGGTGGACCTATTTCAATTAAAAAATAGTCAAGGAATAACTGATATATCACCTGATTGATAATCAATGCGATATTGATATTTTTCTCCAACAACAAAAATAAAGAGTTATTAGTGAATAAGTTACCTACTCTGTGATTTTGTACGGAGAGGTATTGAGATGAATAGGTGTCATATACAACTTGGCAGGTAAGCTTGACCGAATACTGCACTGACCAAGATTTAAAGACTTTATGGTCTTCAATCTAAAAAGGAAATATATCATGTGTAGTTCAAATAAAGTATTTTAGACAGTAAATGAAGCTTAGCCCATACCTCGTGACCAAATTTGTCGCAAAAAAATAAGTGATTAATAATAATTTTCACAATCGACGGACAAGTTGAACTTAAACTTAAAAGTTATTAATAATTATGTCAAATTATCTCCCTTGCTGCGCAGATATCTAACTTGAGGTAAAACAATATTTCTTCGATTTATAGAAATATAAAATTATTGGCTAACGTCATGCAGAGAAATTCGTTTATCTCTATAAGTGACAATAATCTTGTCGTCTTCTTGTGATGCTCCTACATAAAGAAGGGATTTTCCATCGACTTCGGAAAACTGCACGCCTCCACTGAGAGCCGCCATTTTCCTTAATGCTTTAGTTAAAGCTGAGGTCTACCTTTCTTTTTATTTCTCGACTAATATTTTCATTTTTAAACTCCTATTTCTCCCCTTTTCACACTGTCACTAGGTACATTTTTCATCGTACTTTTTTTTTGCCAGGAGACACGTTGTTTTACTTTAGCTTAATACTTTTCTCACCATAGTTCACTAGTAATTATTATGACTGCTATGTTCACATTCACATTTTCTTTGCAGTTTTTTTTCTTTACACCTTTGTCCGACATATGCTTTGGTCTTTCTCATCACATTTTCGTGCACCTTTTTGTTGTTGCCTGCAGGTCTCTTTATAGCCAAACTCTCTGGTTCTCAAAGATGGCAGAGAAGTGTTTGAATTGATGTCTGGGCCTACTTCACTGTCCTAAGCTAAGTATTGGTGGTAAAAATATATATACATGTACACTGTTATACTTAGCCAATGGTAAATAACCACACAACACTACATCTGAGCTAACAACACTCAAGTACTTTTGTAGTTCTTAATTGAGTTTTTATTAAAATAGAATTATAATACGAAAAGTCTATTTCGAAAAACCTATTTATCTGGAAGAGGAATCTAATCGAAACGTGTGCATCAAATTGGTGTAATTATGAAGATGCCAAACACACAGGTTAAAGCACCTGATATTCACGGCTCAGACAATAGTAAGGTGTATCTTATATCAAAAACACACCTAACGAGCAAGAGTATATTCAATCTTGCCGCTGTCCACCCGTAACAAATGTAGTAGTTTACAGCCTTCATGATTCATCCGGTCAATTCATACACACGATAGATACATGTATATATAAACACGATGATTATACGCTGGTCATAACGATGATAATACTCACAAATCTAACATTTACAAAATGGAAATCCTGATCTAGTCACACACAGCTCACTGACAACAATCGCTAACACAAAGAGCACGACGACATCTACTATTCGCATAGAATTCTCGTAGGATAAAGCATCTTTAAAATTATTTAAATATATTTTAAAATATATAATGTTCGAATACTATTAGTCCATCACCAAAAAGTGACTGTCATGAAAGTAAACCTTTATAAATGCATAAAATTCTTGCCAAATATACTAACATAAAACATTGACTCATTTTAAAGGTAAAACCACAAACTCAAGGTAGCTAAATATTTTCCAAATAAAATGCTTTTTAAATGGATTTGTTTCTAGATTGTTGCACATGATTCTTGGTTATAACACGAGAATAGAATAATGACCACCGGATCAATTTAGCAGAGAATAATTTAAAAGTCACATTATGGTTAATAAACACTATACATACAAAAAACAACAACTAGTTCAGGCATCATGCTGCCAACAAGATTGTCAGATATCATCAATGAAAGATGCATGCTGAACTGACTCGTCAAAATCATCTCTTAGAACAAACTATGCAACTTGCAAGTTGCAGTAAATATTTTTACTTTTATTTTACTATTTTATAGTTTTTTTGTGTTTGTTGTAAAGACTATATTATTTATTTATTATTATATACAGAACTAAATTAAACTAATTATGGCTTTAATATTTATCAAATACATTATCAATACATTACAATGGCATAAAATATAGTGAAGAAATAAACCTACCTTTCATGCAATCGAAAGTGGAAACTCATCTTTACACACAATTTTTAATATAAGAGTTATACTTAGTATCAAACATAGGTTTTCCACATATTCCACAAACCATCCAACCTATCAAATATCCTGTAATCATGGTTTAGTCAATCAATATTATTAATAGAAGTAAAACAGATTAATGGAAGTAAAACAGATTAATGGCAGTAAATTATATTAAAATGATTAATGCAGAGATAGGCATGGCTACAATGGCTTCATACATTAACTTAATGAAGAGTAAACATGACTGTGAATGAATGAATGCTGGCCGTCCTCACAGGTAAACAACAAACGATTAACTACATGAAGTAATCTCAATTTGCGATTTATTGCGACGTGACAAATAAACACGAGGAAACTGTAACGGTAAAAATGACAAAATATTAAGATGAAATCCCATAGAAATGACAAACATTCAACAAAAATCTTTGACAAATTTCGCCTAATAATACAGATCATAAAAATATATTTCAATGCTAAGTGAACACACAACACGATACATATATATATAAATACATGTACAGTATATAAAATATAGTGTCCTATGAGAAATTACACGACCAGTAAAGGTAAATTGGTGAGGTGAAGCCGAGATATTTTGGTTGCCCTGGTAGGCCGTGTAAAGAATCATACGAAACCTTTATAACACACATGGGAATCGCAGAATGCAGACGCATGAATTCTTCTTATCCATGTACAATACATGTTTTAGACATAAAACTGGTTTACTGTACTACCTTCTGGGTATAATGTCAATCTTAATATTATAAAACATGGTAACACGGCAACATGGCAAAGGTTTGCATTCTTCATATGTATTCTTCATATGTATCTTGGCAAGGAAAAGTCAAAGATGTTGAGTATAAAGGTTATGTGAGTCATGAGGGATAAGAATATGAAATGATGTATTATAACAGCTGCCAAAGTATGTTTTTATGTGAGAGAGAATTGTGTTTATGTTGTAAAAAGTCAGTAGGTATATTACATGCTATAATACGAGTGACACCACCACATACACCCACTGTTCGTGCGTCAGGGACTCGCACCAAAATATCTAAGTACATTGTATACCATTATATACATCACAAGATACACACCATTAGATGCCCGCAGTGTTGCTAATGTTAACACGTTAAGTAAAACATAAATTCATCGTTATCAAAATACTATGCACCATAAACCTCAATTTATATTTGTATGAAATAACGGAACTGTTTTATTATTTTATTATAAAAGGCTAAATTATAAATAGCTTTAACAGGCAATGAAAATATGACTTTATTGCTGCATCATGAATTTTATTGTTGTAGGGACAATTCACAACTGTAATGCTTCATAATGTCTCCATGTTCGTTGACATTGTGTGCCTCCACCTTCATCATATGTTTCTGCTACGGAAGACTGCTCGACTCCCCCACCCCAATCTCTCTCCGGGGCATGTTTACACGAGACTGCACAATGCTTCCACCACAGCTTGATAGCAGAATTTGTACTGTTGCTGTAAACACAGGAAACATTGATGACTCAGTCGTCACCGACAACTATATACAAAATATATATAAACAAACACGGATAACTTACCAATTATACTCGATGTAAAAGATTTTAATAGGATCATTTCATTAAAGCAAAAAATTAAAGATACCTCAATAAGAATGATAGCAATGCACATTAACTTCACCACTCATACAGCAATGTTCGCTGCTATATGTGATGATGACTGACGTACCTTTGTTTGGATCATCCCCTGCCGCTGGTTCCGTAGACCCCGCACGATTTCAAATATATCAAACTGAAATTACAGACATTTATTTATACATTGAGTATGGATGAAGTTTAGACAAGCCGTAGGTTAATTCACGTGAAAGGGGCATAATTTACAAATGTCATAATGAGTTTGTCCAAACGCTGTTCACCGCTTGACCAACAATGAGTTTTTGAGCAAGTTACCAGAGATGACCAACGTTTTTTCCTCAACCATTTTATTATCAAACCTAGTGTAACTCTGGCTTCTTTCTTTTTTTGTCATTATTGATGTTTTTTGGATATAATAGATTCATTAATATTGAAAAATGTTGTAGGCATCATCTTGTCATAATGACCAAGGGATGGCACTTAAAATACTTTTATTATAAACAAAAAATTTAAGACTACCGCAATTACTATTAAACATTAAGCAATGACAATGATAATCTTTCATGATGTTTCATTTGTGATATAATCGTTTAAAAATTACCTAATCAAATAAAAGTGACCTTTTTTAGGCCTCGTTCACTAAGGTAAAATTAACCTTGTTTTTGATTAATCACCTCAACCATAAACAAGGTTAGCATCGGATTGTTTATTATTATGGTGAAAGTAACCTTTTGATAATTAGAGGTGAAGCGACCTTGTTTATTATTGAGGTGAAAGTGACCCTCTTGATGATTTGTGAAAATGACCTTGTATACTGTTACAGTGAAGGTGACATTGTATACTCTTACGATGAAGGCGACCTGGTATATTGTTAAAAGTGATGTATATTAAAAAGGTGAAGATGACCCTGTGTATTAATTAAGTTGAAATTAAGGTTAACTTTATCACAAAGTAATAGTGACCTGCAATTTAAGGCTGATGTGAGCGAGAACAACCTCAATGGCTGCTACGACTCCCGTGCGACCTATGCCTGCACTACAGTGCAGCACCATGGCTTGGCTCCCACGCAGTGACCGGCACAGGTTCAGGTACTGCCAACATCAGCTCATAAAGGTGAATCAATTGACTTATTCTACACAGAAAGAAAGTATGACCTACGGTAGTCAGATACCACGAGTTGTGCTGTATATGTTGCTAAGAATGCGTATTTGCTACCACCACCATATATATATATATATACCAATGCATACCAATACATACATATATTGATACAATACTAGATATATATAATCAATACAATATATATTTATCATTAATAATGTCTAGTTACCAGCCAGCTATTATGGTTTTATATTCCATCTCTCCATTATATATATTCTATATTTCACGAAATATCACTATGATGACAGACAGTCATGTATAAATAGTGTAAGTAGAGTATGATTTTTATATACTTACCATAATACTACATGCAGAGCCAGAACATTGATATATGTAATTTATGGGGCCACGTTTCACATAAATGTGTGTAATATGACATCAAAATTTACTTAGTAAACTATAGCACTGATAAAACAATTTGCATTGTTTTGTTAGTAATTTTTTATTAGCTCGATAGAATTCTGAAAAAAAAATTTATATTTTAAGCAGAAACAGTTTTGTGTTGGTGCAGTCTATTCTATAAGAATAGGGATATTGTTTTTCTAGAATTTACGGGGAAACATTTATAGCGCATTACACTGAATACACTATTTCCAAGCTGAATACTTATTTTGACAATACAAACGACAAAAAAGAATAATAGAACCAAATTTATTAACCTACTGTTTGTTTACTAAGTGTAGTCATGACACACTGTAGTTGTCCTAGCGATGAGGAAAATAGGAAAAGGCAAGGTTTAGGTGCTACTTTATAATTAAATGTCAGTCTCACGTACAGTATTGCCTTGTTACATGCCTGAAGTATTTTATAATAACCCATTCCATGACAAATCTTTCTCACAATTCAAGCACGAAAATCTCGCTCATTTCCTATTGTGGAAGGTACGGGAAAAAATCCTTGGTTTGTGCTGGTTGGAACTCGCAACCTCTCGCATGAAAGGCAGACAGGTCTATTGCGTAGATTATTCATTAGAGACATCACAGATACCTGAAGGAGGCCAGTGGCATGGATCGGAGTGCCATCTTCGGGCCAACTGGTGTAGTGGAGATGTACAACATTGTGTTTGGTGCTGGTTGTTAAACATGTGATCTCAATGAGGCGAGTGTCAAAATTATTGGTCGTGCGTCGCATCAACAGCCGTACATCGAGCCTGCAACATGCGTGCCATGTTCTACCCCATAGGTTAAAGATACACCTTAAAGATGTAACCAACAATGTATCCGATGGCTGAAATATGATCAATATATAACCAACAATGTATCTGATGGCTTAAATATGATCAATATATAACCAACAATGTATCTGATGGCTGAAATATGATCAATATATAACCAACAATGTATCTGATGGCTTAAATATGATAAAGATACAACCAACAATGTATCCGATGGCTGAAATATGATCAATATATAACCAACAATGTATCCGATGGCTGAAATATGATAAAGATACAACCAACAATGTATCTGATGGCTTAAATATGATCAATATATAACCAACGATGTATCCGATGGCTGAAATATGGTAAAGATACAACCAACGATGTATCTGATGGCTTAAATATGATCAATATATAACCAACAATGTATCCGATGGCTGAAATATGATCAATATATAAACAAGGATGTATCTGATGGCTTAAATATGATCAATATATAACCAACGATGTATCTGACGGCTGAAATATGATCAATATATAACCAACAATGTATCTGACGGCTGAAATATGATCAATATATAACCAACAATGTATCTGATGGCTGAAATATGATCAATATATAACCAACGATGTATCTGAAGGCTGAAATATGATAAAGATACAACCAACAATGCATCTGATAGCTCAAATATAGGATGAAGATATAACCTACACTTGTACCTGAAAGCTTCAATATATCATAAAGACATATATATATATCCAACAATGGAGAGAAATTCACAAAAAAAATCCTTAAAACCTTTCTCTCCAGCTATTCAAAGAACCACATTGGCTACCCACATTGATATCCAACAATGTATTTGATAGTTCAAATATATATTTAAGATATAACCAACAATGTATCTGATAGCTAATATATAGGTTTACGAGTTTAAATATATGTTTAAGATATAACCAACAATCTGCTGATAGCTTAAATAAATGTTTGAGATATAAACAACAATGTATCTGACACCTGAATTGTATACTTACTATAGATAAATGACTAAATGTGTATGAAATAGCTTAAGTGATTTTTTACTATAGAACTGACAGTGTATCTTACAGCTTGGTGTATAGGTATGTATATGTTTGTGCTGTCCTTACCTGCCTTTAACAATAATCGAGACATCAGGTGAATCAGGCCAGTACTTGCCACACTTGACCTTTTGATTCTCGACCTCCTTAGTGACCATAGCGATGACCGGTGCCTTAAGCTGCCATACCATGAGCCAGAAGTCCTCGGTTGTATTAGGCAGCGGGCCCTGGCAGCAAATGATCTCAAAAGGGGGGAGGCCGGGTTGAATCTGGAGCGTGATGTGGCTGGCATTGATGTAGCCATCACTGGTGAGTTTCACTCGGTTCTTGTCAACTGTAAATAATAATGTAATAACGTCATGCATGTCAATAGTGTCAATAACCCAAGAGCAGTCAGTCTTAATGTTTCTTCTACATGTATCATGTGTGGGATTCATCAAAGCCGGTAGCATATTTTCCATCACTGCATTATGGATTGCATCAATCAGAATAATCGGAGTTTGATAATTTTCAACCATATGTATATATGGTTCAAACGGAACAACGATGCAAGTTTTGAAGGTTCAAATTGGAGTGTGATGCAAGTTGATATGGTTTAAATTAGACGGAGATGTAAGTAAATACAGTTCAAATTGTACATGATGTGAATTTATATGCTTCAAATACACTATGGCGTTGTAAGTTGATATGGTTCAAATTGAACGGGATGTTAGTTTATATGACCCAAATGGTACAGGGATGTGTTTATTTGTAAATAAGTCAGAGATATCTATCTTTACACACTTTTCTGTAGACCCTTTTGTTTGAAGGTACTACTTACATGGCAGGACATTCCTGTATCGGTTCTTCATCTTGTTAGCTGAGGATTTCGCAACCGAACAATCATCTTTTGATTTAACGACCTTGAGTTTCTATCAAAACAAAGATTGTTTAACATGATTTCACTATCAACACACTCAGCAGGCAATGATACGAGATACGGATATCAATGGCGTTTTGTAAGACATGGCAGTGCAGTCAAGCTCGGTAAAAAAGATCATCGGTCAAGAATTTAGCAACGCATGAAACATGGATAAGAAAGTATGGTGGCATATAGAACCCATGTAATAAAATGTCGGTCTTGCATGTAGAACCTTATTGTGCTTCAGATTATTGACAAAACAATCCCGTATTTATATTGTATGTCGGTGTCACGCGGTTAACCAATCGCTACGTGTGTAGAGCGTCCTAGATGACCTCTGCGTGTCATTAATATAAAGAGTGGCGAGGCAGCGCATACAAGTATTATAAGGTAACTATTAGAGAACGCCAAAGAAACCTCGATCAGTTAAATAGGTTTACAATCCTGGACATGGGAAGGAAATGCAATATTGTAGAATGTTACGACTTCGCGTTGTGTTTTGCTAACTAAATTTTTGACAATATTTGACAGAAACAATGTGAAAAAAATCAATTGGTGAATTTTCTGCTAGGATAGAGTTAACCATATTCAGTCACACTGCGTTAAACAGTCTTTGATAGCAATGCAAAGAGTCAAAAATAACCTAAAGAATAACCTAATTCCGGCCTATTGCTACATACGTGTAAAAATTCATAACAATAATACGAGGTACCTTGAATTCTTCCTCGATGTCATCAAAGTTGACGCGGTTGACAAGCTCGTCCATAATACGTGTGATCTCAACGTGCGAGTATGCGTGAGCCTTGTCCACGGTCAACAAAGGCTGCGATTTGACAAAAGCGTTCGTCATATTCCTAACAATCATCACCAAATCTTCATTGTCTAGGTTTGGCCCGGGTGGCGGGGTACCCGGACGGCTCGTGCTGGGGCTGGCTGAACCACTGTTCGGTTGACTAGACGCCCTGCTTCCCGGAAGACTTTTCCTCGGTGGCTTTACCGGCCTCACTGAAAGATGAGAGGGAGACTTGGGCGGTAAACTGTTGTTGGTTTTTGATGCTGGTGGTTGTGGGGTAACATTTGATTTTCCTTCAGGAGCAGAATTGTGTGGTCTCTCCACATTTTGAACAGCACTTATGGAGTTGTGAGCTTTCATAGTTAATGAAGAATTTTCGTTCTCTTCTAATTTCTTCACCACTGATCCCGACGATGATTTCGGATTTTTTGACACTACATTTTGTTGCACATTCACATAATTTGTGCTAGAAGGAGATACTGAATCATTTACAATAACGTTGCTTGTTGCGTCAATTCTTTTTTCAGGTTGTCGTTTATTGTTATTTGGTGACACGGAGTCAGGAGGTGGCTTACGTTCCTGCAATGGCAAACTTTCTAATGGAGCAATCTTCTTGACAGAAAGTGCATCGGCATCAGCTGGCTTGTGTTTGCCACTGGTTGCAATACTGATCCCATCTGTTGTACTGCTGGGTACCGTGCTTGGTAGGTGACTGCTGGGTGTGACACTTTCTGGCTGATCTTTCAGTGAGCGATACAATGCTTGTCCATTCTTCACGGACGACACACTCACACCGCGATCATTTTCTTCGATGAACTTTGCTGACCTGTGATAATTCATCCTCAGTATTATATATCAGTAAATAAGTACTTCAAGATGCCCACTTATTAGTCCGATGACTGTGCGATCAAAATAAAGTGCTAAAGTCTCTCTCGAGAATATCAAAGGATATCAAAACAATGTAATCTTTAACTCATCATGAATGGCCTTTGTTGTTTTATTCAGAAATCACGGACATTGAAAAGCCATAGTCAAGTTGGAATTTCAAATTTTTATAAAAAAAGTAATGGACGTTAATGGGACAAAAGTCAGTTTGCGCAAGAATGATTTGCCCACTAAGAAATGAGGCTGAACGATTCAGAAACATCACAGTAACCACAGTCACATCTGGCCGTTATTAGAGACAGTGATGGTCTAGACAAATTACAGCCTATTGCTACAAACAGAGTTTTTCAAACCAAAAATGTCTAAAATTATGTTATAAAACGAGAATAGTTATTTGACAATTCATCATGGATGGTGACTCACCTGGCTAGCATGAATGACATTGGACCAGGTTTACACTTTTTCAGCAAAGACACAACTTTTTTGTGGTTCATACCGATAAGTGAGCGACCATTGACCTGCCCAACAATTCATGATGACAGAAAATAAAATAAGGTAGCTAAGACAAGAAATAATTAATTAGTGCAAACATCAGTATTATCTGTATTTTAGGTGCCAACATACAGGTGAAGGGTTCATTTAGCAAGTTTCTATGGGTGACTGAAGTAAAAATCTTCTAATTCCAAGTTCTCATAGTTCGAAAATAATTCCTAAATTTATTTGATGGTTACATGTTTCATCATACATTTCTCAACATCCTTCAATGCTGTATCTGTTGGATGTTTATTGGATTGTTTATGTATAAACTATCAATATAAACTGTTCACATAATAAAGAAAAAATCTTTCAGTAATTCCAATATGTTTCTGTGTATGTAGTATTCAGTCTGACATTATTTCATGCTGAGATGATGTGCCCTGTCCAATTAACACCCTAGGAGTAAGCATCACTTCATCAGGTATAAATGATTTTCACCAAATATTTATCTGCTACCTTCTTCTAAAACAATATTCTTCTAGTGTAACATTAGGCAAACTCATCATATCTTTTATTTACTTTAATTTCAGTGGGTACAGAAATGCACACTACACACGTATGCATGTACATACAACTAGGTAGATGCGGTGAATGAGGGTGTCAGCAGGTAGATGTATATATGGTGGTAGATGTATATATGGCAGATAGATGTATATATGGTGGTAGATGCTGGTATCCAAGACCAACCTGTACGATGCGATCACCAAGCATGAAACGTCCATCCCTCTCCGCCACACTGCCCTCAGTCATACCATGAATGAACACACCCAACTGTTTATTCACCTCAGCAGACACCAGATTTATACCAAGACCCTCGTCCTCTGGCTTATTTACTTGCAGGCGCACAATGATTTGCT
>WURV02165081.1:0-15060 GCA_011762755.2 Epimenia babai
GTGAATGTGCAATGATGCGTGACTTGATAGTTGGTGAATGTGCAATGATGCGTGACTTGATAGTTGGTGAATGTGCATTGATGCGTGACTTGATAGTTGGTGAATGTGCAATGATGCGTGACTTGATAGTTGGAGAATGTGCATTGATGGGTGACTAGATAGTTAGTGAATGTGCGATGATGTGTGACGGGTCATTTTCAGGCTATGGCTCGCAGATCCCGAATTCCACATTGAATTATGGGTCTCAGCTACAATCTCAGACCCAAGACATCACCCTTCCCGTGACGACTGCCAAAACTGGTTTCGGTTCAACGCCGAGTCCAGCCGGCGGGTACTCGGCCCAAAACGTGGCTTCCGCGTACGGCGCGCAAACTCAGAACTTGTCGAGTTACGGCGGGCAGACGAACGCGCCGTCCACCAACTACGGGGCGCAACTCCAGAATAACTCGTACAGCGCGTCCGGTTACGGCAGCGGGGTGCAATCTCAGAACATGGCGGCGGGATTCAACAGTAGCCAGAACTACGCGTCTCAGTACAACGCGACGTCGTACAACGCGCAGACGTTCGCAGCCGGCACGTCGCACAACAAACTCGGCGACAACTTCTCGAAGCTCGCCATCAAGGACTCGTCGACGCCCGCCGATAGCGGCTCGTCTCCCGTCTCAGCGACGACCACCTCGACGTTCAGCGTGCCCTCGACGATATCCGCGAGTACGATCGCGTCGAGCATGCACCTGAGTAATTCCGTGACGAACGTCAAGTCCAGTCTACCCACTACGAGTGAGTGCTGCAATACGTAGTGTCGTATTTACCAATAATCGCGCCGGTGTATCGATTCTTTGATTAACTTCGTGAGTTATTTCGAAATTGTATTTGTCCGACCCCCCGTGTTGAGAGTCGATTTTCTCTGTGAAATGATTGATATGTGAACAATCCTGTTACTTAAAGTGTCTGCTGGTACATTCAGTGGTATTGGTGTCAACTACAATAATTCTAATGATAATAATTACTATTAATTACTATTAATTCTATTGTCATAAGCAACTAAATTATTACACATTCACAAAGTACATGTGTACTGTTAGGGTGAAATTTTCATTCATGGCATCACTTTTACCCTCTGCCATTTCCACAGCAAATAAGTACAATTATTCAACGCTCACTATCCTTACACCGCTGATCATGTCGTTCATTTGGGTGAGACGTCCTGTGACAGTTTATTAGGTTTTTTCAAGCGTATATATTGATGAGTATTTTTTCATTGCCATGTCGACTAGCAAGTATTTCGTCATCACCACGGTGACTAGCAAATATTTTGTCATCACCACGGCGACTAGCAAGTATTTTGTCATCACCACGGTGACTAGCAAATATTTTGTCATCACCATGGCGACTAGCAAGTATTTTGTTATCACCACTGCGACTATAATCTTGCGCACGATGACTGTTACAGCGAAAGCATCCAGTAATCTGTTACATAGCATGCCCATGATGAATGCTCAGTACATTATGGGACAGACGAGTCTACCACCGTACTTTGTTAGTATCTCATATTTAATAAGACTCCTTAAAATATGATATATGAGAGCCACCATGTCAAAATCAGTCTGAAGTCTCAATTTGTCAATTAAGTCATTCATACATGTCTGGAGAGAGAATGAGAGCAGCTTTCCAATGCTACCAAAATCATAATAATCCACAAAGAGGTAACAATAATATCGGCAAATATATACATCGTAGTGGAGAAACTTACTATTGAGAAAATCGCGACGAAACATTATCACACAGTTTAAACTGGTAATAGTACAATATTTTAAGCATATTTCACACAGAAAAATATATTTTCATGAATTACTCTAAAATGGAAAAAAACAAAATTTCCATATTTCTCATGTTGTATTCTCATGTATTATTAGAATTTTGCTGATTTGGGGATATACCACTTCAGACTGATTTTGACATGGTGGGTCTCATATGCTGCTTAAAATGTTTCCCATCTTTTAGTGTCCCTACTCACTACCTCGTCATATTCTATTCACGTCCACTACCACAATGTTTTCTCAACCAATCACGCTATCATTACATATCAAGTGCATATTTTTCACTATTCATCTTCACAAGCTAGACATGTTAGTTCAGTCATCTAGCACCACCAATCCATATCTGATGATTTAGTATAAATGTATCAGATGTTGATCAATTTCATTCGATAAGCCTGACGAAGCATATTACACATATGCCAAAGCTCGTTTATGAATCAAATCCAATAGTCTCAAAAGGTGTTAGTTACCCTTACTTTTTTTTCGTACTCTAAAATATTTTTATACATCATCATATAATGTTTTTTAGACAACTGTACCAGTTAAACAGTATGGTTATGTTCATTTTTATTATGAATGGTTTGATTATACGCAAAATTCGATACGTAATGTGATGATGGTAATGTAATTTAGTTGTGGCTTCCTGCAGTTCACCTGCAGCCACTTGGTTAGAAAATCCTGGAATAAGTCAACTATTGATCCATGTCATTGTTCTATTTCAGTTCATGTTTGAGTTTTATTTATACACTAAAAGTACATGGTATGGAAATCTTGTATGCAGGCTGGCTAGGTTTGTTAAGGACTAACCAATAACCAATGGCTCAGCCCCAGGTTCAGCTATCGTTAGTTGATGGGTAACTGTTCCACTGACTCTACTTCCTCCTTAGAGGTTCCTGCGTTCCGGATCCCGATTCTATAACTGATGTCTCTCACCGCTCGAATGTCCACTAACTTCACTCTACACTATCATATTCTACATTCATACACTACAGACTGAGTGCGCCACTTGGGTGGGCCGTGTATTGGCATTCAATACCAGTGAAATAAATTGACAAAGTCCAACTGTCTGCCCAAATTTGGTGTTTTGCGTTACTGCGGGAAATTCCCAAATAGAGAAAAACTAACCAATGAGACTAACCAATTACCATAGCGTTGAATTCCTCGCACCTTTATAGGTTAACGTAGTACAGTGCCACTAATGGGATAATTACAGCCCACTGCTACATGTATACATACTGTAACGATACTTAACGATGCTTTACTCATGGCAGCCGGTGTACCCGACATACGACGAGATGCAGTTACTCCAACAGAGTCGCGGCCTTCCCCTCGTAAGTCTCTCTAAGTCCTACATAATCCGTACTTCACCGTGACTAGTACATGCGATTACCCCATATGGTTAGGTTGTCAGCACGCCGTTTGGGGCATCATACGATTAAGTTTTTTAATATCACAATGTATGAAGTCATGCGACGATGCCTCAATCTCGGCCGACTCTTACCTAACTAGACACATACATAGTTAGCCTGATTTTGCCTAGAAATTGAAATTGAAATTTTATTCATTTATAGTGCCCTTTAAACACAGAGCTACGTGTTATCATGGCTATCGAAGACACTTTACAAATTTGTGGCCACTATGATTAACTAGAAATACAAGGAATACAGTTCAAAATCAAATTTTGTATACCATAATTGAGTCGAAAATAAAATAGACATATACAGTAAGATCACAGATAAAGAAAACATATGAAAGAAATCTCTGTCAATTGCTCCATGTGTGCAGTGGGACTGTGTGATGTCTTTCTCCCCAGCACTTCACTTATGTGTACTATATGTGAATGTATCAATATTACATTCACGCTTGTGTCTGTGTGTGTGGATTATTCAGGGCAGTTATTATGACATGAACTTCGCATCCCCCACTGCTCTCACCGGTCGTGACCAAACCAACCTCGGCACCCTCCCCTATACAGGTAATCTAATATTCTCTATGCCAATCATAGCGGCTATTTAAAAATAACTTTAAGACAGACAAATTTGATGCTCATAAGTGCAGTTTCCCCAACCTTTCCCAGCCTTGGCCAATTTGCCTTCTGTGATGTTCGTTGGGACACAAGGCTCCATAATCCTCCATTTGCTTGTGTGACTCTGGGTGGCGTTTGAACTGTGTCATGTGGCCGTGTTTCACATGTTCAAGTGTGTCTTTTTTTGGACATTCCTCTGCTATACTCAGTATGATTTATGCAGCCCAATGAGGGTGCATCAAGACACCTCTACCCCGCACTGGACCTGATGTGTGTCTAGTAAATAGTTTGTGACTGATTCCTGATGTAGTACAAAATATTTACAAAAATGAACGTCACTCGGATACTTGTACGTAAAGATGTAAAGATTCTCGCATGTCTCAAATATGTATCACTCAGTTGGTACATGTCTCATACATTCCACTTGTTTCATGCATGTTTCATGTCTCGCTCATTTCATGCACGTCTCATGTCTCACCCATTTCATGCATGTTTCATGTCTCGCTCATTTCATGCATGTCTCATGTCTCGCTCCTCATTTCATGCACGTCTCATGTCTCGCTCATTTCATGCATGTCTCGTGTCTCGCTCATTTCATGCATGTCTGTCGCATGTCTAATGTCTCGCTTATTTCACGAATGTCTCATGTCTCGCTCATTTCATGCATGTCTGTCTCATGTCTCGCTTATTTCATGCATGTCTCATATCTCGTTTATTTCATGCATGTCTGTCTCATGTCTCGCTTATTTCATGCATGTCTCATGTCTCGTTTATTTCATGCATGTCTCATGTCTCGCTCGTTTCATGAATGTCTCATGTCTCGCGTCTCATGCATGTCTCATGTCTTGCTCATTTCATGCATGTCTGTCTCATGTCTCGCTCGTTTCATGCACGTCTCATGTCTCACTCGTTTTATGAACGTCTCATGTCTCGCTCGTTTCATGAATGTCTCATGTCTCGCTCGTTTCATGAATGTCTCATGTCTCGCTCGTTTCATGAATGTCTCATGTCTCGCTCATTTCATGCAAGTCTCATGTCTCGCTCATTTCATGCAAGTCTCATGTCTCGCTCATTTCATGCATGTCTCATGTCTCTGTCATTTCACGCATGTCTCATGTCTCGTGTCTCATGCATGTCACGCCTCCACCGTCATCCAGGAGCCGCCGAGGGTAAGGTGAACCGACTCGATGCCCAGTCTCCTGTACCCGCGAGTCAGACCCAGGCCAGTCAGTCTCACCAACAGACGTTTATCAACCCGACCATCCCTCCCGGATACAGTTTCTACCCCTACTCGCACATGCTGCCCGGCACGAACTTTCAATACGCTCAGACCATGTATGTGAGTGTCGCATTCTACTCCAACCCACAAAAATCGTTCAGTAACGCTCTCGTTCGGTGCACTAGATCTCATTACGCGGGCCGTGTCGGTCAGTAAACATATCAAGACTGTAACGCGGCGATGCCGTGTCACGAAAAATGTTTTCGTCAAAGGTTTTAGAAGTTTTAGAAACATTGTGATTAGATGATCACGAAATGCGTACAATTTAGTGACAGGTACGTGGTGTACATTAAAACCATGACACCACCCAACACGGTTAATCGCAACCATGCGTCGGAAACCCAACCCAAACTCTCAGACGCTATTAGGTTGTGTCATTGTGATATCACTGCTTTTTATACGCTCGACAAATGTAACAAAAATGGCCACTTCGTGACATTTAAAGATTAAACTTTGCTTTGCTGAAATCAAACATCAAACATCTCCCTATTCTAGTCACATGCAATCTGTTTTCTATATGCCAATATATATGTTGATATCTATTAGGGTTTTTTTATTTTCTCTTTTTTTTTTACTGGATTTATCCATGCAGTTATTGCACGAATGCACGAATTGTAATTTTTTCCCCGCATAAATTTTCACGCTGGATATGTATTAACGTTTTTTCTCATAAAAAATTAAGGTCAGCGTCTGCGGCAATTACTTCAATAATCAACGAGAAAGCACTATGAATACACAGCGGCGTCACTAATATCTAATTATTTAACGCTGATTTACGGCAGGTGGGCATTTAAAAGATTTTAGATTTGGCGGATCATTTCACGCATTCGTATTGTTCAATCTCGGACCTAGGTCATCATCAACCTTCGGCATAAAGCATCATGATGACTTTTAATCGTGATAACTGCTGTAGTGACCAGTGTTGACCAGTGTTGACCAGTGTTGAATCTCTAGGCACATTACGGCAACCGGCCCTGAACCACTCCTCCCTATAGCTCAAACGACGATCACTCCCTTCGTGAGAATCAGCCTATCGATACAAACATTCATACATTGTTGAATCTCCCGCATTGTGAGGCTTTTACCCCGGTTATAATCTCTAAACGATATAAGATATCGCCAAAAAATCAGCAATATGGCTGTAAAATAACACCTGAGCTTGGTTTGTAATGAAAAAAATGGCCTGTTGCACATAAAGTCAAGATATTGAATTACTAACATTAATAGACGTTAATAGAACCATCGCGCGTGGATTACAGTTTCGTTTGTATCCACTTGTCATCTGTAAGAGATACAGTTAGTTCTATAATTCTGTCACGTAGATGCCTCCAGTCACGAACACTGGCCCCCACGGCGGATCCTCGGCCCCCGGGCTGCAGTACCAGAAAGCTTACACATCTCATGGCTACAGTTCTAACAAGGCATACGATGAGATGAACCACACGGCCGACTTTGTTAAGGGCCCCTACGCTTCCCAGCCCTCGAAAGTCTCCTCCAGTACGTCACAATTTTTCACTTGTATCTTGTAATAAAGAAAGTCGCACTTTAACCCTTACCACGCTGACATCGCTATATCGCATGACTATAGCAATACAATAGGGGCAGCTGGCGTAGTGGTTAGAGCGTTTGACTTTGAATCCAGGGGTCCCTGGTTCAAATCCCACTCTGACCAGTATACTAACTGTGGCGTTTTTCGGGCTGAAAATGCCTCAAACCCCATTGCCCATGGGAGTCTGGGTAGCCCTCGCAGTGTGGTTCTGTTAGGGCTTTTTCCCTCTGGCGTTTGCTGTGCTTCAGATGCTCTATACAATGGTTATTTACAATGAGATGATGCTATGTCATCATCTCATTGTAAATAACCATTGATCTTTCATAGACTTAGCAGAGTGTGCGATATATGTAGCTCGTATGTAGACATCTGGAACCAGTGGTGTGAATGGAAAAAGGTCAGTTGTCTGCCCAGACTCGGTGGGTTTTTCACATGAGGTGTTTTTCCCCCACCCCTTATATGTGAGGCTAACCAAATTGTCGTGTTAACCACATAGCCTAGCTTTGTAAAGGGTCATAAATGAAATTGGCCTACACGATTACTTCGGTAGTCAGCCTATAAATAAAATAAACGAGAAACACAAGGAATACAGTTTGAAATCGAAAATACGGTTCAAAATCAGAGGCTTACCTCTGGCAAATGTGGTAGCCTCCATAGCGTTGCTATGGCGACCCTCACCGACAAGATTGACAGCAGTCATGACAA
Organism: Epimenia babai; assembly: GCA_011762755.2. Lineage (NCBI taxonomy): Eukaryota > Metazoa > Mollusca > Solenogastres > Cavibelonia > Epimeniidae > Epimenia > Epimenia babai. The sequence goes on from WURV02165081.1 coordinate 7,380, forward strand.
ACGTATAACGTTGCTGCGGCAACAGGCCATCTAACTCGTAACTGCTGAGTGAAGGCGGGATGCGAGATTTGTAGGTCACGAAGGGAGCTGGTACGTAACTGAGGGGGACAACCATGCCAGGGCAAAATTTTACATCTAGTTCTACAAAATGAATGAATAAAAGTTTTTGTACTGTAATATTAGGTTGGATAAAACTCAAAAGAATTGTATGGAAGGATGTATAAAAAGGTGGTAAATGTGGCAAAATGTGGTAGGATAGGGTGAGGTTGGGTAAAATGTGGCAAGAAGGGGTAAAATGTGGCAAGAAGGGGTAAAATGTGGGAAGATTGAGTAAGATGAAGTAAAATGTGATAAAATGTGGAAAGATGGGGTAAAATGTGGGAAGACTGAGTAAGATGAAGTAAAATGTGATAAAATGTGGCAGGGTGGGGTAGAAATGAGTTAAGATAGAATAAAATGTAGTAAGATGTGGTAAAGTGTGGTGAGATTGGATAAAATGTGGTGAGATTGGATAAAATGTGGTAAAATGCGGCAAGATGGGGTAAAATAAAGTAAAATGTGGTAAAATGTGGCAAGATGGGGTAAAATGTGGTAAGATGGTATAAAAGTCGGGATTGTATTAACAGGGGCCAACCGTATAAAGGATAATGACATACTGCAACACACAGAGCAGTCAACAAAAAAATAATAATATCAACAAAAGTATTTAAAACAATGTAAATTAACAGAAATGTACATATAAAATTTATACAAAAGAAGGTGGTACGACCTTGATGGTTCGCTGCAAATGTAACTACATTTACATAGTTTATATATCACACCTAGGTTTGTAGTGAATGAGAACATGTTTGATAGGTGAGAGGAGCTCCTGGTCACTCAAGGTCCAGCTGATGTTGACCGACGTAGTGGACAAGGCTTCGATGGAATGTAGGTATGGAGGTCGGGGTACATCTGGTAAGCCGAAACAAGGGTTTTATCCTTTTACTTAATAGGGAAACAGGTCAAGAAATACGGTGAAAACGATCTAAAGTGCAGAACAAGGTGATAAATATTTTTATAAGTTTATTTGAAAAAAATTAACACTTGAAATCTTACCCGTATTTCATTTTTTATTAAATAATGCGGCAATAGCATAGTGCCAAAAAAGACAATATAATCGATACACACATTCTACATGCGTGTTCTAAAACCAACAAACACAATATAATTGATACACAACCTATATGCATGTTCTAAAATGGCTACTTAGATAAGCCATGACCATTAAATCTCACCAAACACTCGAACAAAGACCGTTTTGTTGACAGCACCAGCCAAGTTGCTAGCATCACACGTGTAATTACCTGAAACGAAACCACCCAATAATTAACACCGCCGCGGTGTATCGTTAACATCGCCGCAGTGTATCGTTAACATCGCCGCAGTGTATCGTTAACATCGCCGCAGTGTATCGTTAACATCGCCGCAGTGTATCATTAACATCGCCGCAGTGTATCGTTAACATCGCCGCGGTGTATCGTTAACATCGCCGCAGTGTATCACTAACATCGCTGCAGTGTATCGTTAACATCGCTACAGCATCTAATCAACATCGCCACATTTATATCAATTACATTTAGAGGCAAGCGGGGTTTCCCACATAACAAAGTACACTGTATGAATAAGTACTGATGTGGTCTCCCCATCTCATTATAAATAATCAACAACTATAACATACGCAGCGAATGATAAAATGGTGTAGGATGTGATAAAATGTGGTAGAATGTGATGAAATGTGGTAAAATGTGATAAAATGTGGTTGGAGATGATAAATGCGTTTGGATGTGGTAATAAAATATGTTTGGATGTGATGATAAAATGTGGTTGGATGTGATAAAAAGTGAAAGATCTTATGAAATGTGTAATGGGATAAGACGTGATGAAATGTGATATGTTGTGACAAAATGTGGTAAAATATGGAATAACAACTCAAGTATACTATAATAGACAAAAAAATACATAACATTTAATACTGATATCCACTTAACATTCTCTCACCTTCATCATATAAAGTGAGGAATTTGATTAAAACAGAATTCTTGGTTGGAAAGCTAGTACGGCCATCAGTGGTGTTAATACTTTGTCCGTTGTGGTACCAGGTAACAGAAGGGGGAGGTAAGCCACTCGTGACGCATGTCAGAAACAGGTTGAGGGAGACACCGACGACAGTATCGCCATAAATGGTGAATATATTGGGGGCTTCTGAAAATGTACAGACAATGGTTGGGGTCAGACTTTGTGATGCATGGATGATGTTCAAAAAATGTCCACTATGAACACCTCTGATGCAAACGAACACCTCTGATGTAAACGAACACTTTTAATGTGAATGAACACCTTTGATGTAAATGTGCACAGATCTCTGATATGAATGAGCACCTCTGATGTGAATGAACACATTTAATGTAAATGAACACCTCTAATGTAAATGAACACCTCTGATGTAAACGAACACCTCTGATGTAAACTAACACCTCTAATGTAAACGAACACCTCTGATGTAAACGAACACCTCTGATGTAAACGAACACCTCTAATGTAAACGAACACCACTGATGTAAACTAACACCTCTGATGTAAACGAGCACCTCGGATGTAAACTAACACCTCTGATGTAAACGAGAACCTCGGATGTAAATGAACACATCTAATGTAAATGAACGCATCTGATGTGAATGAGCACATCTGATGTAAATGAGCACATCTGATGTAAATGAACGCATCTGATGTAAATGAGCACATCTGATGTAAATGAGCACATCTGATGTAAATGAACGCATCTGATGTAAATGAGCACATCTGATGTATATGAACACCTCTGATGTGGAGAGCAGCAGTACTTGAGGCATTCCCGATGTGACTTTCAGCTACACACTTGTACGTGCCGATATGTTCATGTGTTACCATGGTAATAGACAGCTGCAACTTGTCGGCTGTTATGATAGCGCCATCTGGTGGTGATTTAGTCTCCTGTGTTTCAAAGTAAAAGTATCACAATATAAAAATATCAATATTATATATATATATATTATTGGGTATTATATTTGATATAACAAAAATTCTATTCTACATATGTGTACATACGTTCTAAGTACAATTGTGTCTTAACTGATGTCCAATAGAGTAAGTAAATCAATAAAGCATTGTAATCAACCTCATACATCCTAAGTGTGTGTATGTACGAGGGTAGGCTGAAAAGTTCGTAGGCCGACCATGATGCCATTTCCGAATGAGATTGTTTGGTGGTTTTTTTTCAACATAGTCCCCCTTACGCTCCACACACTTGTCCAACGATGTTACAGCGCTAGAATACCCGTGGTATAGAAGCCCACATCTTGATCACTGAAAAACTGCTCGATGGCACGTATGACGTCATCATTGGTTTGATATCGTTTGTCAGCCAAATGTTTTTCATCTTTAGGAAGAGGTAGTAGTCAGAGGAAGCCAAACATGGATGTCCTTTGGGACTAAGCCTTTCATAGATACATGATAATACAGCGGTGTCAAATTCTGTACATTTTTTGTCTGAAGCTGCGGCACGCACGAGGCAAGACTTCCCCAACCAATGATTAATAAATGGCCTCTGGAAACGACTGCGCACTTAGTCACCACAATGACTCGCCTCGCTACATTAAAAGTTTCCCGGCACAAATCTGTCTAGCTTGTGTCGTTCTTGGTGAGCCTATGAAGTTTTCTGTCTACCCTCGTATAGGCTGGGACTGACCGATTGCCTGAGCCATCATCATTGACCCACTGTATGGGCCATCATCACTCGCTAAATATGGAAGACATTTGCATTTTGCACTTTTTATGCTGATTTGAAATATAATCGCATTTTTATAAGAGAAAAAGCCTAACATTATAGAACCAGGTGAGTTGAGGTTTAGGGTTGCCTCGAGCGGAGCAGGTGAAGACGGCAGATTGGTTGGTTGAGACGATAACATCGGTGAGGTTCTTTGTAAAAAACGGCGGGACTGCGAATAAATATATAAATATAGGTATTGGAGTATTTAGTTCATGGACCATGAACCTCCCAGAGGACGGTGCTGATTTCTGTTTTTGTAACCTTTAAGCAAACACGAGACCTTTTTTAGCCATGAGGAAGAGAGGGGAAGGAAGAGGAAAGGCGAAATTTTAGTACTACTCAATTACTTAAGAAATTGTAGAATGGCAAATTTCCTCGATATTCAATCAGGAAAATCCTAGATTTCCGCAGATTCAAATGCTGAACTTCTTGCATTAAGGGCTGCCTTCAAGCCTGCATCACCGGTACCAAACCAAGGGGGATGACCAGATGAGGCATCACTGGTACCAAACCAGGGGGATGACCAGACAGGGCATCACTGGTACCAAACCAAGGGAGGATGACCAGACAGGGCATCACTGGTACCAAACCAAGGGGGGGGTGACCAGACAGGGCATCACTGGTACCAAACCAAGGGGGGATGACCAGACAGGGCATCACTGGTACCAAACCAAGGTGGGATGACCAGACAAGGTATCCCTGGTACCAAACCAGGGGGATGACCAGACAGGGTATCACTGGTACCAAACCAAGGGAGGATGAGCAGACAGGGCAGCGCTGGTACCAAACCAAGGGGGATGACCAGGCAGGACATCTCTGGTACCAAACCATGGGGGATGACCAAACAGGGCAACACTGATACCAAACTAAGGGAGGATGACCAGACAGGGCATCACTGGTACCAAACCAGGGGGGATGACCAGACAAGGGGCACTGATGAGTAAACAATCACCGAGCCACATACGAGCTGAGGTCGTTTGGGTTGCTTGACTTTGCTGATGTCAACGCAGTAAAAACTACGCGTCACTACTGAATATTGTAAAACGGTAAAGGCAATGTGCAACATTTACAGACCGCAAGTATCAGCCAAGTTTATCGAACATGGTTTATAACTAGAATTTTTATGGCAGATATTCTTAGAGCATATACAATACCTTCAACAGTTAACACTCGCATATCACCCATCAAAGACGATGTCCAAGATCCACGCATTTCAGAGAAGGGTGTACTCCAGTTTACAGGGATCAATGACTTGCTGGGGACACTCGCAAAATAGTTGACTGGCGAACGGTTTTAAACCCGCGTCCTTACAGTTACGAGTCCAGTGCTCCTACCAATCGACTAACTGCTTCTTATAGCGTAATTGAAAATTAATTAATCAAGCAATCATCATTTTAAAAAACAAAGGTTGGCTTTTAATACAATATTTTATATATGAATATGTAATTTTATATATGAATATGTAAATTTATATATGAATATGTAATTTTATATATGAATATGTAATTTTATATATGAATATGTAATTTTATATATGAATATGTAATGAACTTAAATTTTATTGATTAAGAGTGCCCTTTTAACACATGGCTATCAAAGACACTCAAGACAAATTTACGCTTATGTAGTTGGATTATTCAATCATTATATTCGAAATTGCTAATGCTATTTCATGGACTGGATAAAAATTTCATAGTAATAATATAAAATTGAGGGGAATCAGTTAATTTAGTTGATAAATAACATCGTGGAGATACCTTGAACGATCAGAGTGCCAGATTCAGCAACGACACCGCCAGAGTTATGGGCCCTGCATGTGTAGTTAGCTGCGTCACTAGAGACCGTTTGGGAAATGTGAAGACCATCAGCCAGAAGAGATATACGGCCACCAATGGAGACAATTCGCCCATCTGTTTACGTTAACGTTAATTCAAGCAATAAGAGATTACTCTAAGCAAATAATTTCGTAAATGCTGGACATAAAAACAATCATCCACGGTAAAATACAAAAAAGACATAAAATAATATAAATTCAACTATCAATGTTATATTTGATATTTGATAAACATCTCACTTTCCCCAAGTAGATATCCAGTTCTCTAATCTTTCTCTATGTATTTATGGAATATCAGATCAATATCACGTTACCTCTCTCCAGAACTCTGTGAAACGCTTCTGCATTCTTTTATCACAAACAAAACTGATAACTGCAATTGCCTCTACGTCAATCTTCCATCACTCGAACTCTGCCAACTCCAGAAACTCCAAAACAGCGCTGCTTAAATTCTTACCCATACCTGTCATCACCCTCATATTACTCATGTTCTTCGCTCACTCCCTGTCACAACTCAAATCTCTTTCAAGATCTAGAAGTCAGATCTCAAAGTAAACTAAAAACACAGTAGTTCACCAATGTCTGCAACTAAAAATTTAATTATCAAGAATTAATGTCATCATCAACGTTTTACTATTATTTTTACCTGGCAACTTTCCTCATTGTTTTGTGCTCTCAATCTACATATAAAGCTGGTGTTGATGTATACAATATTTAAGATATTCCGTATATAGGAAAATGCTGAAACTTTTTGACTGGTTTATCAATGTTTAAATAAATGTATTTATTCGTGTAGTGTGTTAGACAGCAATGCTATTAATGCACTTCAAAATCAAATATAATTATTTCATTTAATTTTTGTATATAAAAACTGTATTACTATTTAGGGTTTACTTATAAGCTAAATAGTGTTCCTAAGTCATCAAGTACTTCTGTAATTATGTATGTATGGGTGGGTTGGTGCATTTGAAGGAAGGTTTTGACTTATTTTCAGCACCTTTGAGCCAAGTGACTATTGGTGTGGGTTCCCCCGCGACTTCACAGCTCATCACTGCGTCGTTGCCCTTGACAACTACCACTTGGCCGATTTCATTAGTAATCATTGCTGGAACAATTACATCCACAAAAGCAGACGCCGAGACATTCGTGTATATGTTGGTTGCTCGGCAACGGTACACACCCTCATCACCTTTGTCTACCGCAGAAATGTACAGCAGCTGGTTTGATTGGCTGAAAATAAATATTTAATGAAATGTGCAACTCGCTAAAAAATTAATGTACTGTAGTACAGACTACAAAACTAAACTTTCACAACTATCACTACCAAAGCAAAACTGAATTTTTCACACAACTGTCATGAAAACAAGCAAGTATAACAGTTTAATCGATATAAACTGATGAACTACTGCATTAAATTGAATTCTGAATCACATGACCCAAAATGGCCGCTTTACACCTCCATAACAAAACGTACAAATAACATAAAGAATGGCCATCAAAAATGTAGTTCACATTAGCATACAGAGAACAAATTATAATTTCAACACTATCACAGTTTGTAAAATGGGGACAGTAAAACTACTGAAATAATAGGATAAAAGAACTGGTTCAATTAGAAAGTTTCTAGAATCCCACTCGACACAGATAGATTATATTGCCCATGTGGTGTTAATGCCAAAAATATGTATCACAGACTGCGTATCACAGACACGACTGCGTATCACACACTGTATCACAGAGTGTGTATCACAGAGTGTGTATCACAGACTGCGTATCACAGACTGCATATCACAGACTGCGTATCACAGACTGTATCACAGACTGTGTATCACACACTGTATCACAGACTGTGTATCACAGACTGTGTATCACAGACTATCACACACTGTGTCTCACAGACTGTGTATCACACACTGCTTCTCACAGACTGTGTATCACACACTGCGTCTCACAGACTGTATCACAGACTGCGTATCACAGACTGTGTATCACAGACTGCATAT
>WURV02165092.1:0-15060 GCA_011762755.2 Epimenia babai
GAGCATCCTGAATTTCTCTTACGCGACCTTTGCGACTTTCAATATCCGCTCCATCATTGACCAGCAAATAGATATTATCTTCAGGTGAATTCTGCAAAATACTTGCTAGAGTGCTTTCATAATCTCGCAGATATTCGATGAAAGGCAAACGATGTTGCTGTGCCAGCACAATCATCGTACTTATGGCATTCTTTTCGGTAGTGGCGAGTTTCTTCAATGCTTCGCTAATATCGTTCGGCTGAAGGTCAACTTCCTCACCAGTTAGACGTTCATATACTTGGGCGGCTGTCACCCTGTCTTTGCGATCAATTGGCTTCTTGGGAATAAATCGAGCCTGTCTAAATTCTCGAGGGCTAGTGAACACTTTCCAGCTAGAATCATTACGATAATCTTTGAAGAAGTTTCCTTTATAGGAAACATTGATCATATCAGCACGGAATAGAAATGAGAGAATAAGTTGAATCAGATCTTGTTCCCAACCATAACCTAATCCCGAGAAATTGCGAACAATTTCCGACCCTGTCAGCCTATCATTCTCCCCATACTCGTCATAATGGGTCAGGTATTGATATACCTCCTGTACAACTTGTGCTTCAGTATTGGGTTTATAATCTGCACCCTCTCGAACAATGAGACCCAAACCATCGTCACGTTCATGAAAAACGTTTGGCAAATCACGTAAACTACTGGTACGGAGCATCTGTTCGGAAGCATTTGCTGGTAAGGCTCGCGCACCGATCTCCAGTTTAGGATAAATGCTTGGAATGGCTTCACGAAGGTAGTTCTTGATGATGTCCTGCATGTTTTTGCCATAACGCGAACCATCCCGCTTGACCCCATTGAAAACACTGCTACCTGATTCAACTGCTACTTTGAGTGCTTCACGCACCCGCGCTTCATAAACACCTTTGAGATTCCGTTCACGCTCTAGGTTCGCGTGCTGTTCGTTGCTGATCTGATTTTTGCCAATCATGCGTCCATATTTGGATATCATAGTGTCTGACGCATAAATTTCGGCAACAAGCTTGTCTATATCCGAGGAAACAGAAAATACCCAATACAAGGAGTTCTCATGCTTGCGGCTCTCCCCGATCACTTCATCAACACGAGCGGCAAACTCAGCAGGAGTGTTCGCTGCATACAAGTGTAACATAAGTTGTTCATCAGAAATGATCCTCCCATCCAACCCAACACCAACTCGAAACGTGCGTAGACTCTTGTACCTTAATGTGAGCATCTGTGCGTCATCAAATAGCTGTTTGATAGCATCACGTAAAATCTGTTGTCGATCACCCATACGGGGGCTAAATTCTCTGCGCTCAGTCTCCCATGATCTTTCCTGGGCAGTTTGGAGCTTCCAGCCATTTTCGGTTTCCCGAACATAACCTCTCTCCGCAAGTTGTTTAAGGGCAACCTCAACTTCACCCGTTGGGGCTGATTGCCCAACTATTTCAACTAACAAAGCCGCAATATTTCTAATGGTTCGAGGAGTTTTTGTCACAAATTCCAGCAGAGCTAATGCTTTTGCAACACGTAGCACAATGACTTCCCCACTGCGGAAATCTTGTTGAATGCGATCCATGTCTTTGCGACGTTCATCTGATAGACTTGAACTCACAAGCTCATAAATCTTGTCAATGGTAACCAACGTGCCTACTGGAGCTTCTGCTAAACCTACAGTAACTAGCATTTCATAAACTTGTTTGATGATAGTTCGGTTACTTCCTCCTAAATGTGGAGGAGCACCGGGTTGTAAGCGTATGCCCGACATAATATCAATTGACATATCAATAAAATGAGGCAAATATGGATAAAACTGGATAAATTCATCTTCCGAGATTCGGGTATCTGTATTACTTTGTTCAAGAAAACAGGCTGCATTCAGTTGTCCTTCATGATTTCGATACAACCTGCTTAGAATTTCAGAACCTTCAGATGTTTTTGCCAATACACGTCGAGTAGCAACTTCTCTGATATCTGAAGGTTCAAGGTCAACTTGCCATGGGAAACGATCTTTTACTTTGGATAGTTCGATTCTGGTTTGATCTAATGCATCAACAACCTCACCAAGTTTTTCTTGCGATGTTACAATAATCCAAGATGGGGCTACAATTTTCCCCTGTTGACGCAATCGCTTACCAACTTTCCCAAATTGCTCTACAACTGCCCTAAGAATCTCAAGTTTTTCATTACTGTGAGCAACATAGCGTCCAACCTCATCAATAATGAATATCATGGATTGATCTGGTTTTCGACGCTGGCTTAGTACAAATGCTCGCTCTACGAACTCTTCTACAGTTAGATCCGTTTCCCTATTTTTGAGTAGTACAGCCCAACTATCGGGTTGAGGGTAGGTATTCGGGTCAATTTGGTGCAGTATTGCACTTGCTCTGGAGTAACCAGTCATTACATTGCGTCTTATAGCCTTCCATGGTTTTTGGTACATTTCCTCACAGATATGTTCAAATTCGGCGAGGCGATGTTCTCCTTCAAGTTCTATTTCAAGTTCAGCAATTTCGTAATCAGATGCATAATCTAACTGATTCAGTAACTGGCGATACATAATATGAGCTATCGATTCATCGGGAGTTCGTATTGTATTGCTAGCAGAAACATCGAACATAATTACGTGAATTGGAATTTGTGTATTGATAACATCTAATATCTGTGAAACTCGCATGTCATCAATCTGGATCTTGAATAATTCCGCAGCAGTTTGATCACGGAGTTGTGGATTCTGTAGAATGTAGCCAAGGTTTTTTGCAAAGGAGGACTTTCCTGAGCCAAAGAATCCAGATATCCACACACCGATATTTTCAGATGGATCACCTTTGCTGTCAGCAATTCCTTTGAGTAACTTTCGATAATGACGTTGTATACTATTCGTAGCAACATATTCCGTTAATTCACTGTACACTGTGTCTGTGTCGTCCTGTCCAACTTGAATGACATCTTTGATATTTCGCTTTAAATCTTTCTGTAGTAGCGCCTCTATAATAGTCATGCATCTCTCCCATAAATTTCAACGCGGTAGGTGCCTTGTGGCTGGTTATCTTCCTGCAAGTTAAGGAAATTTAGTGTACCGCGCCAAGTACCAGGATAGAACAATACAGTGGGGATATCCAACTTGCCCACAAGTTGTTCTAATAACGAAGAGACCCGATAGCCAGCAGGTGCAAAAGCAGCGGCGCGTAGAAGGAACACAACATCTTTCTCCGGAGAAAGATGTTTCTCACGGATGGCATTTAACACCATATTGGATAATGGAGTATAAGCACTGTCACTAAGAAAAATGTGGATTTGTTCTTCGGCTTTGTGAAAACCATACTCTTGCTCAAATTGTGCTAGAGTATCCACAGGATTATCTTCATCAACATGATTGATGGCACTCCAATAAAGCTCAGCCAATGAAACTAAGTGAATTCTGCGATTTGCTTCTTCTTTTACACGTGTTACGAGTCGCCGAATTTCATCACGGATTTTAAATTCCTTTTCATGGAGATCGTGAGGATCATAGCGAAAAATTGCAAACGGAAGATCGTTCGATGAAACGAAACCTATAGGTTTTTTTTTTAAATCATTCTCAAGCAATTCAAGACGATCTTTGAATGATAACATCAGCGTACTCCTCTAAATTATTCGCTGGAAATGATAGCCGAATTGTCGAACCGGCAGCAAAATATGAAAGCAAATCAAGCTGATGTGCTTCTAGAAATAGTCTCTCAACTGATGACGTAGTCAAAAAGAATAAGTTCCAGTCAGTATGATTAAGGACAGTAGTACCTGATGAATTCTCTTGATGAAGGAGATATGCAATATGTGCAAATGTCGTAATCGGCATAGGAAAATTTGCAATTGTTTTATTTACGGCACCCTGTAATACGCCAAAATCCCGCAAAGTTGTCGCCAGATTTCGGGCTACTCGATTAAGAGTAGTATCTCCCCAGTGTGATGTCATCTTGCCTTCTTCATTCCATTTTTTCAAAACTTTAGTAAAGTCTTTAGTGTTAATGGAAACAAACCCTTGCCGTTGCATTTCTGCTAGATAGATAATCGCGATGTCATAAATAATAGAATCGGCTTTAGCTGCGTGATAGAATAATATGAAACGTAATGCGTCATCACGTAATCGTGAGTTCACATATCGTATCAGTGCATACCGTATGGATGTATTTTCTAAATAACGTTCACGAAAAATATTCAGCATCTGTTGTATACGATTACGGGAAGCTTTTCCATAAACATTTTCTTCTTGCAACCGTAAAACATTTTCTGCCACACTTTGGCTTTCATGCCAATTGGTAAGAGTGAGTTTAGTATCTGAAATTAATGCGCCAGCCTTAATAATCTTGCTTGTATAGTATTGGTCATTTGGGACCATGTATATTCCTTGAATACGATTTCTTAGTATTGCATTTAAATGCAATACTAAGAAATGCTTTCCCTACATTACAAATATGTCAATGAAATACTCATCTGTTATTTTGTATTGAGATGAATGGTTGAAATAATCAAACCTCATTATATTATACTTTAGCTTGGTTAATTGTAAAAACCATTGCAAGCTTTAGAAGATTCAGGATTAGATAGAACTTTTCGGTTCACTTGATTTACGCTTTATGATAAATCAGGGCATGACGACCATAGTAAGTCATGCAGTTCAGATACACTGCTGGCAATACCCAAAAATAATGGAGTGAGTAGTTGTCTCGGATTGTCTCAAGCGGCATGACTAATGGGAGGTTGATAACCCAGAGCGGAATGCCGTCTGGTACGATTGTAAAAGCCCATGATGTAACTGAAAATTTCAGAACGTGCTTGCTGACGATTAGCAAAAATATAATCCGCACATTCGCGGTTGAGAGTTGCCCAGAAACTCTTCATGGGTGCGTTATCGAGGCAATTACCTGTGCGACTCATGCTGGCAACCAAGCTCGCACCGTGTAACCGTTGCAGGTAAGCATGACTGGTATATTGGCTACCACGATCAGAATGGTGCATCAAACCGGATGCTGGTTGTTATTGGAAAATTGCCATGTTAAGCGCATCAAGCGTCAACTCAGTTCGCATGTGGTCCGCCATCGCCAGCCCAACAATCTCACGTGAGCCTAAATCCATGATGGCTGCGAGGTACAAATAGCCTGGATGACGACCGAGAGCGATTCCCAACTGCTAATGTATTGCAAGCGACAGCGGGAACAGCGCATGTGACACGACGCAGTGGCAAGAGTAGGACAGTGGATTTTCGCACAAACTGCGAAGTGCAGCGGACGATCTGGCTCGTCAGAGCGTCAAGAAGTCGAAATGGACACGCGAATATTATGATGCCCAGCTCGCCCACAGTCACGGTTCAGCACGCGCATATCGTGCGTGCGTTAGCCAACCGCTGGTTGAATATTATCTGGAAATTGTGGCAAACAAGTATAGTATATGACGAACAGGTGCATATTGCGAACCGATTAAAGAGCCAGCTGAAGGCTGAGCTGCAACCCGCTGGATAGAGTCGTTGCGCATCCGATGGTCATCCCAGATGAGCCAGTAGGATGTATTCACAAACGCATACGCAGCAGATGACGGCTGACGGTGTCGGACAGCACGATGAGTGCGCTCGTGTCTGACAAACACAGGCGGAACCCTGCAAGGTGCGTTTGGTCGGTGCGGTTCACCGCGCCGACGCGCTAACCAGCACGTCGAGGCATGGTTAGCGGTGCGTCACGTGAGCGTGGCGTACCAGCCCCTCCGGCTAGAGGAGCGAGCCTGTTTTAGCTCGCTCTCTCCCTCAGCCGCGACAGACAGCCATTTTCAATGCGCACCATGTGTTCCACACAAGCTGTCTGACACGCGATAAGCTGAGGGAGATCGGTGTCCGTAGGACACGGCACTGCTGCCATGCAGTGCCATCACCGATGATGCGTTCATAACACGAACATCGGTGCAAAAGCGCATATGCTGACGTGAGACGACTCAAGATAACTTCGTGTGATCTTTAGCCAATCGGATATAAATCGTCGCATGGTGTTTCTTCTTGGGATTATCCCAGCGCGTCTGAAAGGTCTTGGGATGTGCTTGCACCAATCGCCGTAAGCCTTTGTATCCAAATGCTTTGGGATTCAGATCAGGGAAATATCGACGCAATATATGTGCAACCTCCTGCAATTCTCGCCAATTGTAATATGGGGACACTGCTAGAATTTTCGCCAAAACATCAACAACTTCCGCTTCGGTATAATCACCCATTTGACGTGGCTCAATGTCTGGCAACTCACCTATTGGCGTGGCTTCTCGGTCTGATTGTGTTTTGATCGATTTGAGTTCTTCTTTGGTCGGTGGCTCAATCAGCTCGTAGTCTTTTCCATATTCCCGCATGATACGAAGACGCAGATTCTCCAATTCTGAATCAGGCGTACCAAATGCTAAACCAGACCGACCCCAATCACGAGAGCGGATCATGTCGCGTTCGAGTTTGGCATTACACGCATTACATAGCCCAACATCATTAACGTGTGAAGGCAAATCACAACCAACACAGATTTCACCGTTCCAGTTTTCCCAATAGTCATCCTCATAGCGTTCATATGTCATCGATAAGGTCTTTCAACACGGTTTTGCATTCTATTATGGTATTTGAGTGGGGATCAAGCAAGGTAAGGGAGTTATCAAAAATAAAGGCGATACTCGCTTGAGCATCGCCTCAGTTAGGGGATTATGAGGGAAGTTAATTAGAAGGCAATTTCGCTTTCGGAGGTATCTTCGTTATCATCATTTTCAACACGATCCAGCAGGACGAGGCGATTGGCATCCAGATCAACGCTTGCCTGTGCCATGCCACTTTGGTCAATCCATGCACTCGGGCGCATCCATTCGGTTGTCACCTGAATTAGTGAACCTTTTCGGACATATTCTGCTGCGACATCAGCTAATTTGCCCCAGCAATTCACACGTACCCAGAGGGTTTGTTTCTGTCCGTTGCCATTCTTACGGTTAACTGCCACTGAGAATGATGCTACTTGTTGGTCACCATTGCTGGTTTGGACAGTACGTACTTGTGGATCATTGCCAACGTGCCCGACGATTGAGATGTTCAGTGATGTACCCATAATTTTGAAACCTCCTGCGCGTTTTGCGCTCATCTGTTCAATCGACCCAATGCCGATTTGTTGGCTCGTTAATAGCAGGTGATTCAGTCAGATTTCATCCATCGGACGCTAGCCATTTTTGTTGAGAGCAACGGCGCAAGCCAAGCAAAAACGGGTAAAGCGAAATGGAAAGCATTTTGAAAGATGACATACCTGCTAGCGTGGACAACGTAAATCGGTTGTTTCTGGGGTGAGTGAAACGGGATGAGCGGTGTTGCGCAGGTGAAGTCAATAGGAGTATGCTATATTTATTAGAGGCGGGACATTGTCGTGAAACATATAGTTGTCCTTTCAGAAGAACGTTGCATCCATCTAATGTCAATAACTGTCAACAAGCGATTTATGCATCGTTGATTCAGAATGAACAACAAGGCAAAGGCAAACAGGCATTGCTATTGAGCGTCGCCACTGTCAGGATCGGGGAAATCAATCCTTGTGTAGGTTTTCAGAATGTCAGAACGTAAAATATCATTGATTATTCATGGGCGATTGCACTTGAGTTTCTTCCGGTTGCTGGTGGTAATGATCGGCAAAATAGTCTAGAACATAACGATGAACAAACTGTACCCCTCCTCCAACTTGTCTGGCTAAACGCCTGTCAGTGATATGTTCTATAAATGGCTTGAACAACCAAGGTGCTGTTTTACTAATGCCCAACAATAGTCGAAGAATGAGATGCTTTAACACCGAGCCAAGTCCAAACACTAGACCAAGTATAATACCCATTGCCAAACCCATTGCAGTGCCAACAATCAAACCCCGCGCCATATCAATTTGTAATCCAATTGCACTAATGACTGACACTATAAATCCAAATATTATTGCGAAGGTTAGAGTGATTATAAGGCCAACGCTGAAAGTATCGCGTAGTCCTTCATTTAAGTATCTGCGTTGTTGGATGCTTGTTTCTCCCCGTAATTGGATCGTAAGGTAAGATCCTATGCCTGCAAGTACAAATGCAAGTGTATACGAGGCATTACCAGCATAGTCAACGACTAATTCGTTATCTAGAGACTGAATTGATTTATTAAGGATCAACACTGAAAAGTTAAAAATGTGTAAACCAAACAACAAATACAATGTTTCATAGGCACTAAAGTGACGAAATGTAATGCGCTGTTCTAAATCAATAGGCATAAAAGTGAAAAGTACGAGGTAGCCGAAGATGAGGGGGATACCATATCCTAAATCATCAAGAAGACCAAGCACAAGCCATCCTCCTAGATCAGGTGCCAGAATACCTGCAATACCAAGTGCAAATGTAAATGATAAGAGCATAAGTGCAACCAAGATCAAGCTACCGCCAAATTTAAGTGCTCGAATGTAAAGCTTTTTAGAAAGCCAATTTTCCTGTAATACCTCAACATAAAATACGGTCATTTCTTTGCTACGCATGTTCCAAGCAAGCCAACTAAGATAATCTCTGGTAAATTGTGGCTTAGGATTAATCACCCCACGAAGTTGCTCATTAATGTAAGGTTCAATTAAATATTTCTGGATGGGGTTAGCTTCTAATCTAAAATTAGGCATCGGTCCTCTCATCCCATTGTAGTATGTTCGTAAAATGATGTTTACGAACAAAGGTTTTGTAAGCTGACGTTCAATTATTGGATTGCTTTTCAAAACAGGCAAAATCTGATTTGCAGTATCCGCAGGAAGACTTTCCTTTAGAGTCTTTTCCACTTCTACTAAACTTAAGGGAACCAATTCGATCTGTCTAAATTGATCCAAGCTATTCAATAAAATCGAATAAGTCTTGGTTACATCTCCAGTATCATCTTCTTCATGGCTTCTACAACTAATCACAATTCGGATGTCATATGTTTCACTTACATAAGTATTTATTGCATTGACACATTCAATTTGAAAGTCGGAGGCAACCTCATCCAATCCATCAAGTATAAGTACTAATTGGCTACTACCAAGCAAGTCTTCCGAAGCCCTCTTTGCTACTCCATATGTTTTTTTCATTTCGTTAATTACCCAAGTTCGTAGAGGCTTGGGATTAGCAGCCCATGTTGTCAGATTCAACATAATCGGGATGTGTAGTCTGTTATCTGGTTTTGCTAGCTCTAAAAAATACATAAGAAGCTGTAATTGTAGTACAGTTTTTCCAGATCCCGGCGCACCACTAATAATAAGTCGACCTTCGGAATACTGTTCAAAAAAACTACTCAGTATTGCCTCATTGTAGATTCGACCGTTGTCGATCGCACGAAAATTAATATTAATCTTTGTACCTGTTATTTGTTTGAAGTCATAATGAATTTCAGTGAGCAGAGGTTTCCATTGTTTGTACACTGAAGAAATTAGATCGCAACGAAGTTTTTCATTTTTATCACGATATTTGTTGCAATTGTCTGTATTGCCTTCCTGTTCAAATAACGGTCTTAATGCATATATAGCCACAATAAGGCTTAAACCAACAGATAGAGTACTACTCACTTGAAATATCCGTGTCTGTTCGGGGAAAATCATCATAATAACAGTAGGAATCAACCCAAGGAGAAATAAAAATATTAATAGTAACTTCCCAAACATCGACAATCTTGACAAAGCGACCTCTTTTTGATTAAGTATAAGTGTTTCACAATTAAGATTTGTTCACTTCATTATCGCTTCTAGTTTAAGGTCAAAGTAAGAGATATGCAATTATATCAATATTCGCTCTGTCTAATAGATTTCGAGCTACAAATTGATTTCTTTAATTGACATTGAATTGCCTTGAACTACAGAAAATATACATAGTCCATTTACTTCTGATTTTGTAGGAAGTATAAATAGCATACACGCATAGAGTTCCACCCGACAAGTCGAATACGGGGATAAATGCGGGCAGCTGCAGGAACATCCCATGCAGACATCACGACACCATCTGGGTGCAGTGCTAGATGAGCGACGACTAACCTGCAAGCCACAATGCGTACCTGTAAACGGTTCACGAGTGACTTTGACCAGTAGGGCAGACTGCCAGTCCAAATTAGCGAATTGATTTGGCATAAGTTATCGCTTTCAGTTGTGTCGGACATAAGAAAGTGGTTTTACAGGTAATACCCGAAATAGAGTGGTATTACGCGGTTTTACGTTGATGTGCTTGCACAGCATCGAGTGTTTCAGGGGGCAAAAGTTCCGGTTTCACGTCGGACAACCAGAAATCTTTGCGGAAACTGTAGCCTGTTACGGCTTCGATGCGGCAGTATTCCCGATAGGTATCAGGATTATGGACAGCACCATTGATGAGGTCATTCAAACTCGCCAATACGCACAGGGCACATGACAGCCTGTGATTGCCTAAGCTATATGCTTGGTGATGGATATTGCCGTGCCGACGAATGCAATCCCAGACATCGCTCTCTGTCCAATCATGAATGGGCAACCAATCGTAAACGAAACGCCTCTTCGTCCGAGCAGTACAATCCTTGCGAACATTGAATGTCTGACGTTTTGCTCGTGCGTGGCTTTCTTCGAGCAAGATTTCGCACGTATTCCGGTGTTTGATGCCATTCAACCCGCGCACCCAGATCGGCGTGAACCATATACACATCACCAGACCAGCCTTCGGATTGGCGAAGATCAAGTAGATGATGGCACATGGCATCCGAATCTTTGCCACCAGAAACGGATAGCACCAGTGATGCGCCTTCACGAAGCAGTTTAAACGGGTTAGGGATTTGTACAGATGGTTCATCAGCAATAAATAATGGAAGTTGTGGGTTCACAGATACACCGCCAATTCTTCAGGGCAAATCGCTTTGCTAGTCATGGCTAAATCTGAGGTATTGATGTAGGTCAAGAATGATGTAATTGGTTGGCGGTGTAAAAGTTTATACACATACTGTCCGACGACAGATGCCATGAAATCATTCACGAGCAAGTGCTGGTCTCCGGTTTCGACCAACTCAGCGCAGGACATATTTACTGTGGGTGTTGGACGCTCTATTTGGGGTTTTGGTTGGAGTAATTCAGGGAACAATAACCCCTCTTTAGGTAGATAGGCGTACTTACCGTCACATCCATTGATAAATTTACGCATCTCGTCGAGATCGCTACAGTTTCCAATGCTGACCTGCCCAGAATCTTCGTGATTACCCGCTCCGATTAACACGCCATTGACCTGATGAATTGCTTGTCGCGCTTCATGATTATCGACACAACTAATCACTACATTAGAGCCATACCGATCAAAGTGTAGGACAGGATCAACAGCATCTGGAATCCAGCGCACATCCAATCCGAGTGCTAGATTGAGCATTTTGCCTACAGCCTCCGCTTTGTTCATGCCTAAAACCGATGGTGAAAACAATTGCCGTCCGACATTCTTCTCTTCAACCATATCAGGATCAATCAGGACAATTTGTGGGATGTGTTGGCGTGCGCGACGCATGTCATACACGATCCGCCCGACGATTCTGGCGACCTGTGCGCCTGTCCCTCCAATCCCGACAATCGTTATCGTTTTGATATGCAGATTAGGGTCGAATACGCCACTCATGATTTATCTCCCAGAACTTGCGCGAGGGTTTTCTTGGCTGAAATGAGATCGGATGTTGGATAGCGACGTGAACCTTTTTGCTCTAATTCGATCAGCTTAGTGCGGATGTCATGCGGGTGGGATTTGGACTTACTACCAACAGCGTGATTGCCAAAAGCTGAACCTAATAACATCGACCAATCTTCCATGAGCGAAGTACCAGTCAATGCGCCGTCGGACACCCTTTGAACCGTTCCCCAACAGATGCCACCTGAGTTGAATACATTCGGTAATGGTGCGTGAAACAACTCTACATCGAGCGATGCCGGACGTTTCTTGAGCGCATAAATGGCGTAGGACGGGTTGCTATCTTCGCGTGTGGTGCGGATCATCAGCAGTGGTGGAAGCGGGACACGCACGGCAGTCTCTGAGCCATCAAGGAACACACCTGTTTTCTGCCCCTTACGATATTCGACCACAGTTTTCTTGACACCTTCGGTACGGATGAGCAAGGTATCGCCTGAGAGTAATCCGGTATCGAAAGTCACTTTGGCGGCGAGAGCGACAGCAACCTGAGCGGGATCAACCGCATATTCCGTGACCGAATCACCTTCACGTTTGCGGAGCATCACACCGTATGAATAAAAATCAAGCGACAGACTCGGTTGTTCGGTCAATGCCGTTTGTAAGGTGTGACCATGCCAGTTTAAAGCGTTGTTCATGACGATTTCCTTTCTATTTTTATACTTTGTATGAATTGATGGTAGAATCCTTGAAAAATGTTTTACTTCGAGGAATTGATTATGCGTCCAGCAATGCTATTGCTGATTTCATGCCTATTACTTCTATCTTCAACATTCGCACAAGGCATAGATGAATTAAGCCCGATCACACCGCAAAATTTCGAAGATTTAGAGTTATTAGAATCGATTGGAAAGGGATGGGTTGTTGACGCGGATTATTCCCCTATTCTCTCAGCATTTGCGATCGGTGGATCAACAGGAATCTGGATTTATGACATACAGACAGATCGTTATACAAACCATATGACAGATTTTGAAAGCGTTGCCTATCCCATTATGCAAGTGCTTTACAGTCGAGATGGCACGTTGCTAGCAGGCGTTTTTTGCCAGTCACACAATCAAAATGGTTTATGTATTTCGAGTATGATCCAGTTATGGGATACACAAAATTATGAGGAGATATTCAGGATTGACCCATATCCACAAGTTGTTTATAACCTTGCATTTAGTCCCGATAGTCATACACTTGCTTATATTGCCAATGGTAATCTCTCAATCTATGATCTTGTAATACAAGAGAGAATCGCACTTTTAGAGGTAGGATCACAGACAAGTGATGTTAGTTTTAGTGCTGATGGAAACCGTATTGTGGTTGCGTCGAGTAATAGTGTTAGTGTATGGTCTGTGAGCGAAGAACAGGAAATTGCCCATTTTGATATTCAGAGTGGTGCGTCTTCAGTAGCGTTAAATAGCGATGGAACAAGAGTTGTTGCTGGCTTGGCTGGAACAATAGAAATTTGGGATGTTGATAGTCTTGCTCACATCTCAAGCCAAACATTTGATGGCGACTATATTGATGAACTTTTCTTTAATCAGGATGATACAGGCGTTATCTATCTTGCGAGATATTTCCCCGAATCACAGAGTGAAATCACTATCTGGGATTTCAATGGAACTACGACACGCTATGACGTTACGGGACAAGTCTATTCGATGAATATGCTTGGTGATGAATTAGCAATCCTTCAGTCCGACGAGTCCATGTTGCGTTTGATAGACTATCCATCCTCAACGGTTCGTATAGAGCTTTCAGGCTTCTTCCCTGAGATTGAGAGCATGGCTTTTCATCCTAATAATTATCTGCTTGCCGTTGGATACAATGGTGGTACTGTCAGACTCTGGAACATCAATGATTATTCACTTCATTCTGTCATTGAAAGCGATAATCAATATTTTGGGACTGCAATTACATTTGATATGCCTGGGGAAAGGCTTGCCATTGCGGAAGGAACTTCTATACGTATTTGGGATGTTGCCTCACAGCAAACAACTTCAATGCTTATAGGACATACAGCCAATGTTTACGCGCTAGGTTTTACCCCGAACGGGCAGAATTTGATCAGTACAAGCGTGGACGCATCAATTCGCATATGGGATGCAACGACATGGGAAGAAATCGCTACCTTTGAAAACAGTTCTTGTGGGCGAAATATCAGTTTTAGCCGTGAGCAATCTCGTTTTGCTGTAAGTTTATGGGGTTGCGACGGCGTTACTATCTGGGACTCCAATTCATTTGAAATTATCTCAGAACATAACCTGTCGTGCTGTGTAACATCTCTCGCGTTGCATCCAACTCGTGAGATTATTGTTATTGGCAAAGATAATGGAGAGCTTTTCACTTTAAATAGTGAAAACCCTTCCGCAAACTTCACATTACTACTGGAAACTCAAGCATCGGATATAGCCTTTACAACCGCTGGAGATATCTTTGTTGCAGGTGATTTAGTAGTCGATTCCGAAAACCAGATTTCGTTTCAATTACTCGGTGGGCAGTATATGAGAATATCTACAACAACATTCAGTCCTGATGACCGGATTTTGTCTTTGGGGAGTCGTGATGGGACAATCCGACTGTTTAGGATACCGTAATTCAATTGTTACAAGGCGCTAAGTCCACTTTAAGTTCACTTTCAGCTTATTCCGCCTATTTTTCTGTTTATCAAGTGCTTTGTAAATGCGCTGAACATTGCGCCGAAGATCGTTTAGTAAATCGGGATGACTGTTGAGGAAAGTCAAACCTGCCATTGCATCCGCCATGATGCCTTCAGCTTCTTCGATGATGTCGATGGCAAATGCCAGTTCATCCTCTTCCCATGATAAGGGCTGAAACTCACACATGGTTTCGTAGTTCAGATCGACGCAACTATTACGCGAAAATGAGAAAAGCCATTGCATCAACCATGAGATTTGTCGGTAGTGTTCATCAGGGTGATTGTGCAGATCAGTTGCGATATAGTGCCCTGCTTGATACACACATTCGGGGATATTAATGCGGGAGTTATTCGGTTCTGGCGAAACACCAAAACAGGCTAAAACAGGTACAGTGTCGGGATGATCGGTGTAGAAGTCAGCATCCTCTAACTCCACGCCATAGGCAGGCATCGGCACACCATATCCAATCCATTGCAAGTGATCGAGCGGGATACCGCGTGCGGAGATTTCATCGCAGATCAGGTGGTCAAGTTGATCGTAGGACGCACCATTTCGGATGGCTTGCACGGTCTGCAAATACACATCGGGAAAGGCTTTTCGGGTGATGTGTAATGCTTCGATCAACGTCCCATCCTCATCATATAGATTATCCCATTCTTCACCATCCATTTCTTTACACATCGGATCATGGTCGGCGTTTGACCAAAGGTTTAACCAA
>WURV02165103.1:0-33095 GCA_011762755.2 Epimenia babai
TCATAAACCACAGCCGCTCAGCCGGCATGGCCGGCAAATACAAAGCCACCGGACAGTGTCCGGTGGTTGTTTACTTGCCTCGTTGATTTCCGTGTCATTCTTCGGTACTATTGTGTCGGAGCTGATTTATGTATGAGTATTTTTTGTATACATAGATTTTATAAATATGTATTTTGATTATTGTTTTATTTAAGCTCTTTTCTCTAAGTTTGATCATTTTTTGTATTCAATGAAGAACCCAAATATACGACTTTTTTACGGACCAAATCAGTTCACGTGTATGCGTGAAGTGCTTCGTTGGAAGCGTTCTTTTGTGGATAAGTATGGTGATTTTGATCTTGAGGTGCTTGATGGTAAGAAATGTACGATTTCGGATATTATTTCTTGCTGCGATACACAGCCTTTTATGAGTGAGAAACGGCTTATCATTGTGCGAGACTTCATTCCTGAAGCTTCGAAGAGCACTGATGATACGGAGAAGAAGGGTGCTTCTAAGGTTGGTGATCCTGATACGCTTATTTCTTACTTTGATTCGTTTCCTGATAGCTGTGTGTTGGTTTTTGTGAGTGCGAATCCAGATAAGCGTGTAAAACTCTTTAAGGCGCTATCTAAAGTGGCTACGGTGAGTGAATTTCCTGAGATGAAGGGTGTTTCTTTTCTTCAGTGGCTTCAACAAGAGATAGCGGCTCTTGGTTGTCGTATGGAGCGTGATGCTCTTGAATATTTTCGTTTACAGACTGGTGAGGATATGTGGAAGGCTCATACTGAGCTACAGAAGCTGTCTCTCTATACGCGAGAACCTATTACTACTTCGGATATTGATCTGGTGGTGAGTAGCAATGCGCAGGTGAAGATCTTTGCTTTTGTGGATTGTCTTGGTCAGCGTGATATTGCGAGGGCTACGAAACACTTTCACAATCTGCTTGATAGGGGAGAGAGTATTTATATGGTGTATAACATGATCATTCGGCAGTTTCGCTTACTTTTGCAGGTGCGATTCCTTTTGGATAGGAAGACGGACCAGAAGACGATCATGTCTCGACTTCGCTTGGCACCTTTCCAGGTACAGTCACTCCTTGCTCAGGCACGGAATTTCACTGAAGAGCAGCTTCGTGCTATCTATGATGATCTTTTGGAGATCGATATTGCTCTCAAGACAGGAAAGATATCTGTTACTACGGAACATCAGGAACTTTTCATGCTTTCTTTGGAGAAGTTCTTTGTGAAACATAGCTTTTTTGCTTAGGTAAGCCGGTTCTTCTTGTATGTATAAAAAATGTGTACGTTATTTTTGCTGTGCTTGTTTTGTGTTTTTTCTGAATTCATTATCATGGGTTATTCGATTTTTTGTTATTGTCATGCGGTATTCTTTTGAAAAAGGTATTGCATTTTTAAAAAAGGTTTGTATATTTCTTGTGATCGTATAAAATATGTGTACGTTAAACAACCCAGTATGCTTAAAGCGTTCTTCAGTTCCAATACGCGCATCAAACTCCTCAAAACCTTTCTTCTTGATTTGAAGGGGGAGTTCTTCATCCGAGAGCTTACTCGTATGCTGAATGAGCAGATTAACTCTGTTCGAAGAGAGTTGAATAATCTTAAGAAGGTTGGTCTTCTCAAGTGTCGCTCTCGTAATAGGAAGAAGTATTACTATATTAATCCTGATTTTCCTATTCTTGATGAGCTTGTTTCTATTATTACGAAATGTACTGATATTAAGAAGGAGGTTACAAAGAAGCTTATGAAGCTTGGTGTTATTCACTTCTTGGTATTTGGAGGTGTTTTTGTTGGAAAGGATAAGCCATCGTCTCTTGATCTCTTTGTGGTTGCTGATTTGGATAGTGAAGAGGTGGAAGAGTGTCTTGCATTGGATATAAAAGGTGGAAAGAACCTTCGTCATGCTATCATGAAGAAAGAGGACTTTCTCTACCGATTAAAGCTTCGAGATAAATTTATTGTTGACATGCTGAAGGATCCGGATAATATAGTTGCCGTAAACAAGCTTAAAGTCTCACTTTAGCCGTTGCAGAAAGATTTAAGCTTTATTTGACCCGTCTGTACTTCACTCATTTGCTTCGTATGTCACAGGTATTAGAATTTTCGTCACAGTATCAGAAGAATAGTATTGAAGGCCTTAAGCCTGGATGTACTGTACGTGTTCACCAGAAGATTACAGAAGGGGAGAAGACCCGTATACAGATCTTTGAAGGTTTGGTTGTTAAGGTGAATAGTGGTTCGCATGCTGATGCTACTTTTACGGTACGTAAGGTGGTTGATGGTGTTGGTGTTGAGAAGATTTTCCTTCTTCATTCACCAAATATAGCGAAAATTGAGATTCGTAAGGTTGCTAAGGTACGAAGAAGCAAGCTTTATTATATGCGTGATAGAAGTGGTAAGAGTGCGAGTCTTCGTGAGCAACAGGTTGATATTGTTTCTACTCCTATGGATATGAGTCCTCAGGAAGCTCCTGTAGCTGATGAGGCTGAGCAAACTGATGGTGAAGCTCCTGCTCCAGTAGAAACTACTGATGCACCAAAGGAAGAGGCTCCAGCGAAGGAAGAGGCTGCTCCAGCTCCAGCAGCTGATGCACCTCAGGAAGAAGCTCCGGCAAAGGAAGAGGCAGCTTCTGAGAAAGAAGAGCCTAGTTCAGAACCAGAAGCTCCAGTAAAGGAAGAGGAAACTCCACCTGCTGCTTAGTTTCTGATACATTGTTTTGATACATTTGACCTGGATGAGTTCCAGGTTTTTTTGAACGCTTGTTTTTGGCATATCTCTGTGTTCAAATGGTTATGTTCTTAGGATATTTTGTTATGGTTCAGCGTATTTTGGTTATTGGAAATTATGGAGCGGGGAATCGTGGTGATGAGCTCATTCTTTCTGGCCTTTTGCATGTGTTGCATGAGCTTAAGGTTTCGCCTATTGTTGTGAGTCAGAATCCATCGGAAACACGTGCTCTTCACTCTGTTATGAGTTGCTCACGGCTTCCTTTTGGGATTCGGTCGTTCTTTCGTTTTGGTTATCTTCGTACGCTTGTTGAATATTTTCGTTGTCACTCCGTGATTATTGGTGGTGGGGGTTTGTTTGTAGATAGATTTGCTTTGGCTCCGCTACTTTGGGGTATGCATGGTCTACTTGCCCTGGTTTTGTTTAAGCCTCTTTTTCTTCTTGGGCATTCTTTTGAGCTTCGAAAGTGTTCTTCTCGTTGGTTGTTTACCTTTCTTGCTCGTAGGGCTACTTATATTACGGTTCGCGATAGGGCTTCTTTGGATTTTCTCCATTCGATTGGGATTTCTCCTTCTCGATGTAGTCTTGTAGCAGATCTGTCTTTTTGTCATTCGTCGGGTGAGCGATCTTCGAAACGAAAGGTGGTGGCTGTTTCTGTATGTCAGTGGGGGATGAATGAAGAGCGAATGGATTCACTTTGTTCTTTTCTTTCTCATGTACTTGCGGATGGTTATGAGGAGGTACGATTGTTTCCTTTCCAGGTAGGGCGAGATGATGACACTGTTGAGGCTTTACGGGTTGCTTCGAGATTGGATTCGGATCGTGTTCGTGTTGTTTCGTATGATGATCCTGAGTTTGATTCACTCTTTACTGAATGTTCTTTGCTTGTTGGAATGAGATTACACTCAATACTTACTGCTTTTGCATCTCGAATGCAGGTTATGGGTATTGCTTATCAGGATAAAATTGTCCATAGTATGGAGGATCTTTCTCTTGGTGATTATTGTATTCGTATTGATGCACTGAGCGAATCAGGTCTTACTTCTTGTTATGAGCGTCTGGATCAACAAAAACTTCTGAGTGACAATGATGGTCGTATTGTTGGTATTGAGATGTTCAAGAAGGATCTTGCCAGCTACTTTGAGCGTTTATGATCTTTAAGGGTCTCATACTTCGAAAGAAAAGAAGGTCGCGTCGTGTCCGTCGTGATCAGGGGAAGATTTATGCTCGAGAACCTCGACGACGAGAGGGTATGAAAGGTGTTATTATGAAGCGAGGTATATATGTTTTGTCTGTCTTGCTTGTTGGTGCTGCGATTTATTTCTTTTTCTACTCTGACTATTTCTCTATACGTGCGGTTGAGGTGGTTCGAGATGATGCTATTGTGAATTCTGAGGTTGATGAGGAGTTCTTCTCTCATCTTCTTGGTCAGAATATTTTTCTTGTACCTTCTTCGCTTGTGTCTGACAAGCTTGCTGAGGGGAACTATTCTGTGGAGAGTTTCCGGCTTCGTCGAAGTTTTCCAAATACACTGCGTATAGAGCTTACAGGTTTTCCTGCTGTGGCTCGGACTTCGTGGCTTGGCGATGAGTACTATATTAATGAAGATGGATTCTTGATACCTGCTTCGGAGGGTTCGAGTGCCGTTCTTCCTTATATTAGTTTGCAACTTGTTTCACCGAAGGTGAATACGGCTGAGTCTGCTCTTTCTTCTGATCTTTCTTTTGGTGGGGTTTTTCAGCAAACTTTTACTGATCGTGTTGCTTATCCTCGTGATCTTGAGAAGATTATTTTCTTTCTGGAAAGATTCGACGAGGATTTTGGTATTGAGGTTTTGGAGGTGGAGTATTATCGGGTGCCTCATGAAATTGCACTGCATACGTTGAGTGGTACACGTATTTTACTCGACTTGAATAAGTCTATAGATAGTCAGCTCTATAAACTTCGTATTGCTTCGGATACGCTTGGTCTTACTGATGGGCGTGCGCATGAGGTTGATCTTCGGATTGGGAATGATCGTATTTTTTATTCTGAGTAAATATCTCAGGAAGGATTATTTTTCTTATCTCTTCAATGAAGAGTATGCTTGATGATGCGAATGTTATGGTGAGCCACTGATAGAGTGAGAGGTGTGTAGTATCGAAGAGGTGTTGTGCTATTGGAAGCTCAACGATTCCTATGACGAGTAAAATAGATATGGCAATCGCTCCTATGAGGTGAGGATTTATGGTGAGCTTGAAGAGTGAGGTTTTTGTTGATCTTGCGTTGAGTGCATTGAAGAGTTGTGTGAATACGAGCGCCACGAATGCCATAGTTGTTGCTTCTATCATTGCTGTTGAATTGTTTGATGGGAATTGTCCCCATTGCCATTCGTATTTCGAAAGTCCCCAGACAAATACTGATACTACTACTGCACCAACAAGTGTTCCGATGTATACCATACGAGCGATAAATCTTTTTCCTAAGATTCTTTGCTTTGGATCTCTTGGTGCTTGATTCATGATGTATTTTTCTGGTTTTTCTACTCCGAGTGCGAGTGCTGGAAGTATATCTGTTCCTGCATTGACTGCGAGTATGAGAATGGCAGAGAGTGGTGCTGGTAGGAAGAGAACTATTGCAAGGAAGATAGTGAGTACTTCACCGATATTGCTTGAGATGATGAACCAGATAAATTTCTTGAGGTTTTCGTATATTGATCTTCCTTGATATATGGCTTCTACGATTGACGCGAAGCTGTCGTCTGTGAGGATCATGTTGGATGCTTCTTTTGAAACCTCCGTGCCAGATATTCCCATTGATACTCCAATGTCTGCACGTTTGAGTGCGGGTGCGTCGTTGACACCATCACCTGTTACTGCGACGACTTCGTTTTGTTTTTTGAGTGTTTCTACTATGCGGAGCTTATGTTCTGGTTTGATGCGAGCGAAGATGAGACTGTGGGATTCTTTGAGGGTGTTGAAGAGTTCTTCATCTTTCATATTTTCTAGTTCTGTTCCGGTAATGAGTTTTGTCTCATCATTTCCTATTCCTATTTCTTTGGCTATAGCCATAGCTGTTGGACCATAGTCTCCAGTGATTACTATGATTTCTATGCCTGCTTCTTTACACATTTTTACAGCCTGTGGCACCTCTTTTCTTGGTGGGTCTATCATGCCTACGAGGCCGACGAATACGAGGTTATTTTCTGTTTGATCTTCTGTCTCAATTTCTTCTGCATTTTTGTATGCACATGCGAGTACACGGAGTGCTTTGTCTGCGAATGCGTTGTATGAGGATTTGATTTCTTCTTTGTTGGCAGATGTGATTTCTTGCTTTTCACCATTTATGAGAATGTGGGTACATTTCTCAAGGATGTTATCTGGTGCTCCTTTTACGAAGACTGT
Organism: Epimenia babai; assembly: GCA_011762755.2. NCBI lineage: Eukaryota > Metazoa > Mollusca > Solenogastres > Cavibelonia > Epimeniidae > Epimenia > Epimenia babai. The sequence continues at coordinate 6,108 of WURV02165103.1, forward strand.
TTTCTTTCCATCTCTTTCTCCATAGACACTCATTATTTTTCTTTCGCTATCAAATGGATATTCTTTTATGCGTTTGTAATCTTCAATGTGTATCTGGTTACTTTGGATTCCTTTTTCTGCAAATGTCATTAGGGCTCCTTCTGTTGGATCACCAATGATTTTCCAGCTTCCATCTGTTTCGTGAAGTTTTGCATTGTTACATTCTCTACAAATACTTATGAGCATGGCGAGTGCTTTTGTGTCTGCGTTCTTACTTTCTATTTTTCCTTCTTTTGGATTGTATCCTGCGCCAGATACTTCGTGGTTATCTTTGGTTCCAAGGAGTATAGATTTTACGGTCATCTCATTTTGTGTGAGCGTTCCGGTTTTATCTGAGCAAATGATTGTTGTTGAACCTAGGGTTTCTACTGATGAGAGTTGTTTGATGATAGCCCTCTTCTTTGCGAGTTTTTGTATGGCGAGTGCGAGAGTGATGGTGACGATTGCTGGCAGTCCTTCGGGTACTGCTGCTACAGCGACGGCCACAGCGAAGAGGAGTGCGTCGATGACTGACTGACCTTGTATGACTATTCCTATAATGAAAAGTATTGCAGATATGAGAAGTGCTATCTTTCCTACAAAGATTCCAATGTTTTTGAGTTCTTTCTGGAGTGGTGTTTTATCTTGTTTGGTACTTACGGTGAGGTGAGTGATTTTTCCAAACTCGGTATTCATTCCTGTGCTTATAACTTTTGCTTGTGCGGTACCGTTTGTGATACCGGTTCCCATGAATACCTTTGTTTTATTTGGCTCTTCTCCATTGAGTTGTTTTTTTACGGGTCGTGATTCTCCTGTGAGTGCTGACTCGTCTGCTCTGAGTTCGTTGCTTTCTATGAGTATGGCATCTGCTGCTACTTTGTCTCCTGCTTCGAGCATGAGGATGTCACCTGGTACGATGTATTTTGTTTCTATTTGTTGAATCTCTCCATCTCGTAATACCTTGGCATGTGGTGCTACCATTTTCTTGAGTGCCTCTATGGCTTTTTCTGATTTGAATTCTTGTATGAACCCAATGATAGCATTGAGTATTACGATTCCTAGTATCATGTATACGTCTATCATTTCGGTGAAGTCTTGTTTGACGTATGCGACTATGAGTGCAATGAGTGCTGCTGCTATGAGGGTAAGCACCATGAAATCTGTGAATTGAGAAAGGAATTTTTTCCACAGGGGTTCTCTTCCTGATTCTTTCAGGGTGTTTTCACCATGTTGCTCTAAGAGCTTCTTGGCGTCGATGTTGCTTAATCCGGGCATAGTGACTCTATTATATCCCTCTATTATACCATATTTTGTATGTATATACCACAGCGGCTTTTGCTCTGAGGTGAGAGAATTTTGAGTGTATTGCCTTATTTTCGTGTGTTTCGTGTTTTGAATTCTTGCATCTTCTCTTTATCTTCATTAGACTGTTCGTGCATTACTTTCCTCGCATGGTTTCTGTCACGCAGGTAAAATTTAAATCGTTTGTTTGGGTTAATATTTCGGAGCCAACCTCCGAACATATGGATTATCTCAAGAAGAAGTTTGGTTTTCATGCTTTGGATCTTGAGGATTGTTTGTCTGAAAATGAGCGGCCAAAGGTTGAAGAGTATGAGAAATACCTTTTTATTTTGATGCACTTCCCGGTTTTTAATAAGCGGAATAAGCATTATAATTATGAGGAGATAAACTTTTTCTTAGGAAAGAATTTTATTGTTACGGTGAATGGTGAAAAGCTTGATGTGGTTCAGGATGTTTTCTCTGAATGTAAGAAGTCTCTTAAATCGAGAAGGGAGTATATGGGTAAGGGGAGTGGGTATCTGATGTATATCCTTGTCAGTAAACTTTTTGATGAGTGTTTTCCTTATATTGATAAGATTAATTCGAGTGTACGTACGCTTGAGACTGAAGTTTTTGAAACGGCTCGTTCTGCTCGTGACTTGCTCTATGACATCATGATCTTGAAGAGGCAGGTTATTAATCTTCGACGTATTATTCTTCCGCATCGATCTGTGATGCTTGTTCTTGAAGATAAGGCGAAGTATTTTATTGGGGAGAGTCTTGAGGTGTACTTTGATGATGTTGTGGATAGGATTGAAAGGCTTTGGAGTAACCTTGAGGCAACGAAGGAGTTTCTTGAGTCACTTCAGGAGACGAATGAATCTATTATCTCTCATACGACGAATAATGTGATGAAGACACTCACGGTTATATCTGTGATACTTCTTCCTCTTACGTTTATTACGGGTCTGTATGGAATGAATGTTGCCCTTCCTTATGCGAATGATGAGGCAGTGTTTGTTTCTATTCTTCTGGTGATGTTGGTGGTTGCACTTGTCATGATGGTCGCCTTTAAGCTGAAGAAGTGGTTATAGTGTGTTTGAGGTACCTCTTTATTGTTTCAGGGGTCTTTTTTATTATGCATTGCAAAACGCGCTCGTTTTCCTGATAATCGATGAGACTTACCTTTGGATATGGCATTTGGTTTTTACAATACGTTGCATCGAAAGTTTGAGGAATTTGAGCCTTTTGAAAAGGGTGTAGTGCGTATGTATAATTGTGGACCAACGGTGTATAGCAATGCGCATATAGGGAATTTTGCTGCGTATCTCATGGCTGATCTTATACGGAGATATTTGGAATATAAGGGGTATGAGGTGAAGCAGGTGATGAATATTACGGATGTGGGTCATTTGGTTTCGGATAGTGATACTGGTGAAGATAAGATGGAGAAGGCTGCTCGTGAGGAGAAGCTTGATCCGTATGCTATTGCGAGAAAATATGAGGATCTTTTTCATGAGGATAGGAAGAAGCTTCGGATTCTTGATGCGATGGAGTATCCACGTGCTACTGAGACGGTTGCTGAGCAGATTGATATTGTTGCTGATCTTCTTGAGAAAGGTTTTGCGTACGAAACGAGTGATGGTGTGTATTTTGATGTTACGAAGTTTCCGAGTTATGGATCTTTGAGTGGAAATAAGCTTGAAGATTTACTCGCTGGATCACGAGTTGATGTAAATGAAGATAAGAAGCAGCCTGCTGACTTTGCTCTTTGGAAAAAATGTGTGGGTGAAAATGAGCATCATATCATGCGATGGGAGTCACCGTTTGGTGTTGGTTTTCCTGGTTGGCATATTGAGTGTAGTGCTATGTCGATGAAGTATCTTGGAGAGGAGATAGATATCCATACTGGTGGAGAGGATAATATTTTTCCTCATCATGAATGTGAGATTGCACAGAGTGAAGCTCATACGGGAAAGTCTTTTGTGAAGTACTGGATTCATCGGCGTCATATTCTCGTTGATGGCGAAAAGATGAGTAAGTCTACGGGGAACTTCTATACTTTGGCTGATCTTGAACGAAAGAATTATCATCCGCTTGCTTTCCGATATCTTATTTTGAGTATTCATTATAGGCAGCAGACGAACTTCTCATTCAAATCTCTTGAAGATGCTCAAAAGAATATTGATAGTCTTCAGGCTTTTGTGTATGAGGTTATGGGAATGGATGAAGGTAAAGCAGGTGGCACTGAAGATTATAGGAAGAGGTTTGAAACATATATGGATGATGACTTGAATGTTTCTGGTGCTCTTTCTGTAATCTTTGATCTTATGAAGGATGTTCGAAAGCATCCAGAGAGTTTTTCTCCTGAGGAGGTTTTGAAATTCCTTCAAGACTTTAACGGTATCTTTGATGTGTTGTCTTTTGATGCACCACTTCTGCCAAAGGATATTGAAGATAAGATTGCTCAGAGGAATACTGCTCGAGATAATAAGGACTTTGCTACTTCTGATGCGATACGTGATGAGCTTTTGGAGCAGGGCATTGAACTTATGGATGGTGCGGCTGGTACGACATGGAAATATAGTGATGGGTATAGAACGAAATAACTTATTCATGTGAAAAAAATTCTTCTCTTTTTTGTTCTCTTGGGTTTTGGTGTAGCACTTTTTGCCTACGTTGTTTTGCAGACGGGTGTTGAGGGTATTTTAGCTTCACTTGCTCAGGTTACGTTGTTTCAAATCCTTCTCTATTTTGTTATCTCTCTTGCGAACTTCTGTGTATATACTTTTCGTTGGTGGTTGATACTTCGTTCACATGGTCATCATGTTCCTTTTTGGGGATTGTTTTTTTATAGGATGGTTGGATACAGTGTTTCGTATCTTACTCCTGTGTCGCAAGCTGGTGGAGAGCCTTTTCGTATTTACTTTCTTAATGATAAACATAAGATTAGCCTCAAGGAGGCGACATCTTCTGTGGTGATTGATAAGGTGCTTGAGATTTCTGCTCTGTTGTTTTTTATAGGGTGTGGAGTTTTGTACGTTCTTGTTCAGGGATTCTTTCCACCGAAGATGGAGATTGTTCTTGTACTTGTTCTTCTCGCTTCACTTTTTCTTCTCTATCTTTTCTTTCGTAAGTCACTTGATGGTACGGGCTTCTTTAGTTCTATTTTTCGCTTTCTTCGTTTGCGTAAGATAAAGAAGATTGCTCATCTTGAAGAAAAGATTATCCATACGGAGCATTTTATTTCTCGGTTCTTTCAGGATTCGCAAAAATTTGTTCTTCCTCTTTGTGTGATGCTTTCTGTGATTGCTGTTGGAACTATTATGCTTGAGCATTGGATACTTGCTACTTTTCTTGGATTGAGTCTTCGACTTTCTGATGTGTTTGTAGTTTCCACTCTTCCAAGTCTTGCGTATGTTTTTCCTGTTCCTGGAGGATTTGGTCTTCTTGAAGGGGGGCACACGAGTGCCTTCTTGTTACTTGGCTATAGTGCTGCTGTTGCTTTTGCACTTGTTATTCTTATACGAATACGAGACCTTTTCTTTGTTTTTATAGGTCTGATGTATGCTACGTATCACGGTCTTTGGATTCTTATGAAGAGTGAGGGTGCAAAGGAGATTAAGCAGATGCTTAAATAGCTTCTTGAGATTTGTGTTATTGATATATTATCAAAATATGATATATTATATAACAACCAGTTTCCACTGTTGTGGTTGATTGGTCATGTTCTTTTACATAACTACTTGAGTGAGATTCAGCAAGAGCTCTGAGTCATAGTTTAAAGTTCAATGGATTGTATTTTAAACTGTGACTCAGGTTGAGTATGTCTGTCCAACAAACCTGGCTCTTTGATGTATCGAAGAATCCAATAAAGAAAGAGGATTGCTATGAATAAGCCAACATTGAATCAGGTTCATAAGATCATAAGTCTTGTGGAACAGAGTGGTATTGATAGTGATACGTTACAGAAGTTTATTGACAGCGGGAGACTTACTGAACTCCTTAGGGAGTTTATGAATTATGATATGGCCACTTATTGTGTGACAATAGATGGTCATCACTCTCTCGAAGATATGATTACTGCTGGAAAGTATGATTGGGTGGGTGCAAATGTGACTTCAAAACACTTTCCTTTTGAGTCGCATGATCCAAAGGTTATTCAGCTCAAGCTCCTTCAATTTCCTGCTGATATGAAAGTTCAAGAGATGCTTAAGGAGCTTGAAATCCTTGATCTTTGTCCCGCTACTCTTGTGGAGCTTTGTGCTCTTGGTGTAGCCTATCCTGATTTACAACGACGATATTGCCTCATTGCTCTTGGCTCTCGATTGCGTCGGGGTGGTAATCTTAATGTTCCGATTCTTCGTGAGTCTGCTGGTAAGCGTCGTCTGAATCTTAGTTCTCGCGTTCTTGGTTACAGAAATCATGATAATTATCGGTTTCTGGCCTTCGAAAAGTAGTTTTTTTGGTTGGATCCTTGAAAGTGTGGATCCTGAATCTCCCAGGCCTCATTCTTAATTGGGTGGGGTCTATTTTTATTCCTTCGTCTTTTTGATGAGGTAGTGCTTCATCGATGCCATAAGGATGAAGATGAGTATTATGGCGAAGAGTTTTTCTGAACTACTGAGAAATAGTGCTGTGAGTCCGAAGAGTCCTGAGAGGATATATATAATGAATACTGATTGTCTTTCTGTGAATCCTGCATTGAGGAGATCGTGGTGGAAGTGTTGGTTGTCACCTTTGAATGGTGATCTTTTTTGCGAGATTCTTCGTATGATTGTAAGGAGTACATCGAATATAGGGAAGCCCATGACTATGAGTGCGGTTGCTATTTTTCCTCCTGCGAATATGGCGAAAATGGCGAGGAGAAATCCGAGGAATGTTGAACCAGTGTCTCCCATGAGTATCTTTGGTGGGAAGAGATCGTAGAACCAAAATACGAGTGTGCTTATAGTGAGTATGCCTATGAGGAGTGCGAGTGTTTCTTGATTGATGACATGAAAGTCTGGTCTAATGGTGAGAAGGAAAAGTACGGTTCCTGCTATGACGGTTATACCGCTTGCGAGTCCGGATATGCCATCGAGGAAGTTGACGGTATTGATCATACCTACGATCCAAACTATGAGGAAGAGTGCTGAGAAGAGACTTATCTCAATGTTGTTTATGAGTATGAGTTTTATGCTGTCTAGCTGTATGGCTCCTCCGAATGGGTTTGATATTACTGGTACTTCAAAGCCTGCAAATATAATGATGAGTGCTGCGGTGATTTGGAGTGCGAGTCGGAGTAGTGGCGAGAGTTCTTTGAAGTCGTCTATGAGTCCTGTAATGACAAGGAGTGTTGCACCGAGAAGTATTCCGATGAGTTGTGCATTGATGTCTAAGAATGTGAGTGAGAGTATGAGGAAGTTGAGGTAGAGGATGAGTCCTGCACCGTAGGGAACTGGTTTTCTTGTGAATCCGTATTTTTCTGGTTTATCTAAGAGATTGAGTTTGGGAAAAATTTTCCTGCATAGGAATACAAGAATGAGTGTCAGAATGGCACTTACAAGTATTGGATAGATGTATGAGGAGAAGAGCAGGGGATTCATTCCGTATGTTATACGATTGTGAGTTGTTCCGTTGATTTGTCATCTCCACGAAGTGTTCCGTAGTTGAGCTCATTTTTTTCGAGGGTTTCATTGGTAACACCCTTGGTTGGATACTTTCCACTGAAGCATGCGCTACAGAATTTCTTTACTGGTGCTTTTGGACTCTTTGTTGCTGCGATAACATCTTCTATCTCTGGATAGAAGAGTTCATCTGCTCCAATCTTTGTACGTATCTCATCTACGTTGAGTTTGTTTGCAATGAGACCTTTTTTGTCTGGTATATCTACACCGTAGAGACATGGGAATCGTACTTCAGGTGCTGCTGATGCAAAGTATACTTTGCGAGCTCCTGCTTTTCTTACCATCTCTATGATTTGTTTTGATGTTGTTCCTCTTACGATAGAGTCATCTACGAGGAGTACGTTTTTCTTTCTGAGCTCATAGGGTATGGGATTGAGTTTCTGTCTTACGGACTTCTGTCTCATCTTTTGGTTTGGCATGATGAATGTTCTTCCTACGTATCTGTTTTTTATGAGTCCTTCTCGAAGTGGTACGTTCAGTGCTTCGGATACACCTGTTGCTGCACTTCTTGATGAGTCTGGAACGGGAATGACAACGTCTATGTCGAGGTTTGCTTTCTTGATAACTTTACCGAGTTTCTTTCCCATACGGATCCTTGCCTTGTGTACTGAGATATTATCTATGGTGGTGTCTGGTCGGGCAAAGTAGATGTATTCGAAGAGGCATGGGGTGTGTGGTCTTTGGTCGATGACCTTTGAATGAACTTTTCTGTTGAGGTCTATGAAGATAGCTTCACCAGCTTGCATATCTTTGACGTATTCGAATCCGAGTACGTCGATGACAACACTTTCTGATGTGACAATGTAGTCTGTGTTCATACCACTTCCTCTCTTTCCGAGTACTCCTGGTTTGATGCCGTTTGGATCTTTGAATGCGAGTAGTCCATGTCCGGCTATGTATACGACTACGGAGTATCCACCGATAGCTCTCTTGAATACACTCTTTACTGCTTTGAAGATATGTTCTGGCTTGAGGTCTCCTTTGATTCTTTGTTTGAGGAGGCTTATGGAAAGTATGTTGAGGATCACCTCTACATCACAGTCTGAGTTTACGAGACACTTGTCTTGTTCAAAGAGTTCTTTCTTGAGGTCGTAGTGATTATATATGTTTCCGTTATGACAGATGCCAAGGCCATATGGTTTGTGTGATATGAAAGGTTGTGCATCTTCTACTCCTCCTGCTCCGACGGTTGGGTATCTTGTGTGACCAAGTCCCACGTTTCCTTGGAGGAGCTTCATGTTGTTTTCGTGGAAGATGTCTTTTGCGAGCCCACTTCCTTTTTTGATGTGAAATTTTTCACCATCGTATGTGAGGATACCTGCAGCATCTTGTCCGCGGTGTTGAATCATCATGAGTGCTTCATATACTTCTGGTGCTGCCATTGAGTTTGAATTGAATATTCCTACGAATCCACACATAGAGATGAAGTTAAGTATGCTAGATGGTTTCTTGCAGCCTTTCTGCTGCGGTGACAATATTTTCTACGAGAGATGCGACGGTCATTGGGCCGACACCGCCTGGTACGGGGGATATGTATGAAGCTTTTTTCTCGAGAGCAGGAAAGTCCGTATCTCCTACGAGTCGGAAGCCTTGTTTTTTTGATGGGTCTTCTATTCTATTGATTCCTACATCTACTATCACTACTCCATCTTTCACCATATCTTCTGTGATGAGGTTTACTTTACCGACGGCTACTATGAGGATGTCTGCTTTTTTGGTGTGTTCTTTGAGATCTTTTGTGTAGTAGTGACATACTGTTACGGTTGCGTTTCTATTGAGGAGCATGAGTGCTATGGGTTTTCCTACAATGTTGGAATGACCTACGACAACTACTTCTTTTCCTTCGAGGTCGATATTGTATTCCTTGAGGAGTGTGATGATACCTTTTGGTGTTGCTGGTGGGGTGTGTTCGAACTCGGTTGAAAGGGCCATTTTTCCTATATTGTATGCGGTGAAGCCATCGACGTCTTTCTTGGGCTCTATTGCACGAATAACCAATGGAACATCTATGTGTTTTGGTACGGGGAGTTGGACGATGAGTCCGTGGATTTGTGGATCTGCGTTTATCTTATCAATTTCTTCTATGAGGTCGTCGGTTGTGATGGATTCTTCGAAATTTCTCTGTTCGTATACTATTCCTGCCAGTTCACAGTATTTTTTCTTTTGGCGGATATATGCAAGAGAGGCAGGATTTTCTCCTACCATGATGATTACGAGTTTGGGTTCAATGTTTTTTTCTTTGAGACTTTTAATGCGCGGAGCAAGGTTTTGGAGTACTTTTTCTGCGGTTTTTGTACCATCTAGGAGCATTTGCGCATGTAAGATGTATGCATTTTGTTCTTTTTACGGGAAAAATCAATAGAATTTTTGTAAAATTCTCTATTTTTTGTGTTTTTTTGTGTTTTTTTTGACAATTTTCTTGTGATGATGCGCGGATATATATTATTTCTTTGGGAGTTGAGAGGAAGATGGTACCATGCGTTCATAGAGTTATTTCTCATATTTTTCTCTCTATGAAGCGACTTCTCATCTTTACTATTGCACTGGGTTTGATCTTTTTCTCTGCTGTTGATGCTTATGCGCAGGAGGGTCTTGTTGCTGACTTTGTTCTTCCTCCAGATTCATCTGTAGAGGTTACTTCGTCAGGCGAGGTTTCTCGTCTTGTTAATACCCATAATGAGTATCAACAACACTTTTCTCTTCATGATCAGGAGGTTTTTGTCGATAGTGATCTTTTTGGTGCCCGTATTGCCATGAATGATTTTTTTGTGTACTTCCGTCCTTATGCGAAGGCATATGTTCGAGAACAGTTTGAACTTCAACAGGGGAGTATATGGGTGAAGGTTTTGAAAGGCGGCCAGCCGTTTGGCATGAAACTTGGACCACTTGATATTACTTCTGAGGAAGGTGAGTTTCTTGTGTATACTTCACCGGATCATAGTGACGTTGCTATTAAGGTTTTGAGCGGTTCGGCTCGTGTGGATCATACGGTTCTCTTGCAGGAGATTGATCTTGATGCTGAGCGTATGACTCGATTTGATACGCTTGGTTTTCTTATAGCGCCGGTTCCTATTGAGCCAAGTCTTATCACGAAGTGGTGGGAGTTTGAGGATTTCGATGAGATTCGCCAACTTCCTGTTGCTGATGCTGGTGAGGATCAATACACCGTTGAAAGTGCCACGGTACAACTCAATGGTCTTAATTCTTCTTTTGAGGATGGATATATATTTGATTGGACACTTGAAGAGGGTCCGGTATCTGAATTGGTTTTTGATACGGAAGATATTACGCGACCATCTTTTGATCCACCACAGCCTGGTGTATATACGTTTAGTCTTGTTGTAGTAAATCCTGATGGTCTTAAGAGTGAGCCTGATATGGTTCGTATCTTTGTTGGAGAAAATTATCTTTCTACTGCGCAGGTGTTTGATGATGTGAGTAAGGATCATAAGTACTCACTTGGTGTGCAATATCTTTATAAGCATGGTGTGGTGAATGGTTACTTTGATCAGGCCACAGAGAAGCGTTTCTTCTATCCGGATAGTCCCGTGACAAGATCACAGGTGCTGAAGGTTTTCTTCCTTGGAAGCAGAAAGGATGTTCCTGAGATATCTTCTGAAGCTGATGCTGGGTTCGTAGATGTTGATTCTTCTGAGTGGTATGCGAAGTATGTTCGCTATGCGAAAGATGAAGGTATTATTGGTGGTCATCCTGATGGAACGTATAAGCCGGATCAGCCGGTGAATCGTGCTGCGGCTTTAAAGATCTCTCTTTCTATTAATGGTATTGATGTTTCTTCTTTGGAAGATGAGGGTGAATTGTATAGTGATGTTGATAGTGATGCTTGGTATGCTTCATTTATGCGTTTTGCAAAGGCAAACGATCTTTTTGATACGGATAGTTCTGGGAATGTGTATCCCGATAAGGATATGAGTCGTGCTGAGGTTTCGGAACTGATGTATCGGCTTATCAAGGGTGGTTTTGTTGGTTATCGTGGAAAGCTTACTGGTTTTGTTGTTGAGTCTGATGGTGTTACGCCGCTTCCTGAATATGAGGTTCGTGTGTATACAACTCAATCTACTTCTCTTGCGGCATCAAGTGTTGATGGAGAGGAGGATGTGAAGTATGAACGAGATAGTTTGCTTCTTACTTTGGATACGAAGGAGGATGGAAGCTTCCAGTCGTTCCTTCCTTCTGGTTTTTATAGTATTTCTGCAGCGGTCGATAATAAGGAGGCTTCACAACAGTTTCTTGTAGAGGTGCGTAACCAGAGCGCGAGTTCTGTTATGATTGAGATAGATGAGTAATATTTTTCTTTTCGGAGGTCTTAGAGTATACTTTTTCCAGACCCCCTCGGTTGGTTGTTCTTTTTACGTATTATATGGGAGTGAATAGGCATTATAAGCGGATCATGGTTATGCAGGCGTTGTTCTCATGGGAGCAGCGAAGCGATAATCCTGAGGATACCCATATTGATCTGGAAGAGTTTTTAGAAAATCTTCGGTATTTGATGAAGAACTTTTCTAAGCAGAGCGAGCTTGATGAGTTTGAGGTTTCTCTTGCAGAAGGTCTTGTGAATAATATTCCAGAGATTCGTAGTCTTCTTGTGAAGTTTGCACCAGATTGGCCACTATTTCGTATTGCTGCTTTAGATAGATCTATTCTTTATCTGGGTATCTATGAGCTTAAGTTTACTGATACTCCTACGCCGGTGGTTATTAATGAAGCTGTTGAGCTTGCAAAGGAATATGGAAATGAGAATAGTTCTCGTTTTATCAATGGAGTATTGAGCTCTGTTGCAAAATCACGTAAATAATATTTTATGGCACAAAAAGCACTCCAAGATCATTTTGAAGATATACTCGGATTTAATCTGAAAGATCCTGAACTTCTACGACAGGTTTTTATCCATCGTTCTTTTGTGAATGAATGTAAGGATGATAGCGTTTCTCATAATGAGCGACTCGAGTTTCTTGGTGATGCTGTTTTGGAATTGGTTGTGACTGAGTTTCTTTATAAGAACTATGATAATACTGAAGGGGAGATGACGAACTGGAGAAGTTCTCTTGTACGAGGTGAGATGCTTGCGAAGGTTGCGAAGAAGCTTTCTTTGGGTGACTATCTTTTCTTATCTCATGGTGAGGAGAAGAGTGGTGGTCGAGAGAAGGATTATATCTTGGCGAATACTGTGGAAGCTTTTATTGGGTATCTTTATCTGACGAAGGGTTATGAGGTGTGTCAGAAGTTTATTGCTGCACATATCCTTATCTATCTTGATGAGATTCTTGAGAAGCGTCTTTATATTGATGCGAAGTCGTATTTCCAGGAGAAGGCTCAAGAGCTTATGGGGGTGACTCCGGAATATAAGGTTATTGAGGAAGAGGGCCCTGATCACAATAAGATGTTCACCATGGGTGCACATATTGGTGATGAACATGTAGGAACTGGGAAGGGGAGTAGTAAGCAAAATGCTGAGCAGGATGCTGCTCGTGATGCACTTGAGAAGAAGGGTTGGTAATTACCCTCCCAAGAATGAGAATATGATTGATGTGAGGTTGATAACGAGTGCGTATGCAAGAATCGTTAGCAATACACCTATGAGTGCATAGAAGAGTGTTTGGTGTGCCTTCTTTACTGCTTCTTCGTCTCCTCGTGCTTTGATGAGTTGGAAGCCTGCGTAGATAATGAAGAAGAGTGCTATAGTTGCTGCGAATCCGAGTAGGATTTGGGCAACTCTTTCTAGGAGGAGGCCTGCGCTTTCTTCTGCTGATCCTGCCCCTGTTGTGATCTCTTTTACCAGGTCTGGTCTTACTCCTCCGACACTGTCGAAACTGTCATCGAGGTTTATTTGTGCATGACTTACTGGTGTCAGTATTACTGATGACAGTGCTATAAGGAGGCTTATGATAATTACGTTTATTTTTTTCACTAGAATACGTTAAGAAGATTTTGGACTATGGCGTATGCCATAGACATTACTGCGAGACCAATGATTGCGTAGAGGAGTGTTCGATTTGCTCGTGCCTTTTCTTCTTCGTTTTCCGAGAGGAATATAAGACGAACTCCTGCTACTACTGCTACATAGAGAAGTAGTGGTCCTGCGATAAAGAGTAGGGCTGCAAGGAGCCAGCGCATACCTGTTGTTTGGATATCGAATACGGGAACATTGATGTCGTTTCCAAGAGATGTGCTTTGTATTTCATCTGCTTCGATATCTGATCGTATTTCGTCTTCTTTATCATCATCGATACCTGTGGCAAATGGAATGGGAGGCTGTGTTTCTTGTCCTCCTTGTGCATAGGCTCCATTCATACTGAGAAGTATTAGAAGCATTATGATAATGGTAGAGATTTTTTTCATCTAGCTAAATATAGTTGTGATAATAAATATGATTGTATACGAAAGAATTATTACCATTGTACCGAGTATTGCCCACATGAGTGATTGGTGGGATTTTTTTATCTTTTCTTCATCACCTTGAGAAAGTACATACTGGAAACCTGCTATTACGAGGAATAGTACAGAGAGTCCAATAAAGATATTTGATATGATATTGAGTACTCTTACTGCAATGGTATTACGGAAAACATCTTCGGTAATTATACCTTCGTTAAAGCTACCTCCTGGATTTGGTACTACTATACTTCCTTCATCTGGGGGTATGTAGAATGGATCATCTTGTGGTGTATTTCTGCCTTCTCCTGTTGTGCTTGTTTCACTTGTATCTTGTGCATGTGCAACTGGTAGCGATGTATATGAAATACAGCTTATAAGAAGAATTGCTATGGTAAGGAGAAGTTTCATATAGAGAATATTATTCTTTTTATCCACCGAAGAAGGTTGGATTTATTGTGTAGAGTATGAGTCCTGAGAGAAATAGTATGGCTAGTCCTGAAAGTGCTTGTATGATTTTTGTTTTTCCTTCGTTTACATTGTTCTGGTCACCACCACCTGTAGATATTTGTATACCTCCTACAATGATCATGAGTACTGCTACACTTCCGACAATACCTGCAAGCCACTGATATATGGTTCCGAGGTAGTTTTCTATGATGTTTACGCCTGAGTCACCAATAATAAAACATTCTGGGAATTTTCCCTCTTTCCAAAGATCGTTGTTTTTGATGAATGTTTCTTGTTTACCCCCATTGTATGTCTGTATTACCTGAAAGAGCTCTCTACAGTTTGTAATTGGCTTCTGAACACACTCTGCGTTACATCCGTCTTCACTTGCTGTTATTCCAGCATCTTGGAGGCTTGTTTTCTCTGGTGTCGAGAATCCTTCTATAATGGGTACGTAGATTTCTCGTGCCTCAGCCTCTGCTATGCCCATAGGTCCAGCTGAGATAGCTATGAGGAGCAATGCGAGTAATGTTGTGATAATTCTTTTCATATTCGCGTGTTTTGAGTGTTTTTTTGAGATATATGTATGGCTTTTAATCTTATAATTATAGCATAAAAACGTACTAAAATACAGGCTTTTCGGGCCTGTAGGTGCTTCTTTGGTGTGTTTTGTGCTTCTATTTCACTCGGAGGCTTTCACCAGTCATTTCTACCGGTTTTTCTACATCGAGGAGGTCTAATATGGTGGGTGCGATGTCTTTGAGGCCAAGATTTCCTTCTTCTTTGAGTTTATCTATACCTTTCCCTATGATGGTGAGGAGTACCTTATTTGTGGTGTGTGCTGGGCATGGGAGTCCTGAATTAGGGAATACCATTTGTTCTGCGTTTCCATGGTCTGCTGTGAGTATGATGTTTCCATCTACTTTTTGCATTTCTTGGTATATACGCTCTATGCAGGTGTCGAGGAACTCGAGAGATTTTACTACGGCATCAAAATCACCACTGTGGCCTACGAGGTCTGGATTGGCGAAGTTGAGTATGATGAGATCGTGCTTTTTCTTTTGTATCTCTGCACAGACTTTGTCTGTTATTTCTCCTGCACTCATTTCTGGTGCGTCTGCATAGGTTGCTACTTTTGGTGAATCAACGAGTATTCTTGTCTCGTTTGGCCAAGGTTTGTCTATTTGTGAGTTGAAGAAGAAGGTTACGTGTGCGTATTTCTCTGTTTCTGCTATCCGGAGCTGAGACAATCCAGCTTTTGCTATGGTTTCTCCGAGATTGTTTTTTACTCTTGCTGCTGGGAATGCTACGGCTCTTTCATGAGAGTATGGTCCCATGCATGAGAAGCATATGCTGCTTGGATCGTGTGATCTTTTGAAATGCTCGAAGTCTGCATCGCAGAATGCGTGCGTTATCTGACGTGCTCGATCTGATCGGTAATTGAAGAAAATAATAGCGTCATTGTCTTTTATGGTTCCTTCTTTATCTAAGAGTATTGGTTTGAGGTAGTAGTCGGTACAGGTTTTTTCTTCTTCGGTATCGTAGAAGTTTTGTATGGCTTTTTCGTAGTCATTTTCTTCTGTTCCTTTTCCATTTATCATAAGGTCATATGCTATTTGCGTACGATCGTAATTTTGATCACGGTCCATGGCATAGAATCTCCCAACTATTGTTGCTATCTTACCAATCTTGAGTTCCTGGATTTTATCTTCTATTTGTTTGAGATAGGTGAGTATGGATTTTTCTTCTACGTCTCTTCCGTCACCTATGGCATGAATGAAGAGTTTTTCTATCCCATTTTCTTTTGCCATCTCCATGAGAGCGAAGAGGTGTTGCATGTCACTGTGTACTCCTGCATCTGATATCATTCCTAGGAGGTGGAGTGCTGTACCTTCATTTGCTGCATGACTTACAGCTTGAATGAGTGCTGCGTTTTTGAAGAATTCACCATAGCGAATACTGCGATTAATTTCTTCGAGTGGTTGCCATACTATTCTTCCGGCACCGATGGTTACGTGTCCTGGTTCGGATGCTCCCATGATGCCCTCAGGTAGCCCTACTGCATTTCCTGCTGCATCTATCTTTATAGTTGGGTGTTCTTTTCTGAGCTTATCTAAGAATGGAGTGTTTGCTGTTTTGATTGCATTTCCTTCTGTTTCTTCGGATTCTCCATAGCCATCGAGGATGATGAGCATTGTAGGGGATTTGGACATGGGTCGTTTTATGTTGATTGTATTATAGTGAGTGAGTTGGTAATCGCAAGTCGAGACATATATATGCTTAATATACCATGGATCCATGGTATATGATTATTGTTGTTTGCTCTGCCTATTGTATCTTATTGTTCTCTTCCTCTCCTTCGTTTTCTGTTGTTTCCAATGGCTTCGTTGTAGTTTTTTTCTTTCTCAAGAAGAATACGTATATCGTAAGTGTTCCAACTATGAGCATATATATTACGAGCTGAATGCTTCCTTCTTTTGAAGTGAGACTTATAGTCTGATTTTCTGAGAGAAGAATGTTGAGTGGTATTCTTATGAGCTCTCCTTTTTCATTTCCTTTTGAAGCTTGTATGACGTAGCTTTTTTCTCCTGGTTCAATATCTGGAAATGTTATCCCAAATAGTCCGCTACCACCTTTGTTGATGAGAACTGATCTTGTTTCTCCTGTGTTTTCATCTATAGCAATGATGTTTATGTCCTCGTCGATAATTTGAGCATCTGTTGAACCGTATATGGTAATAGCTTGTCCATTTTTTATGCTTATTTCTTGTGTATCTAATTTCTTTTGTTGATATGGGATTTCGTATTCGTTTACGCTGTCTACGATTATTCTTACATCACTTTGTTCTGTTGATGTTTCGTAACGTATAACTCTTGAAGCGATTCCTTGTTGTGATGCTTCGAGTCTATATTGCTGATTTGTGATGTCTGTTGGGAGTGTGATACTGAATGCTCCGTTCTTATCTGTTATGGTTGTGAGCTCTGCTAATGTTTTATCTGTTTTCTCAGCTATAACACGTATGTTGATAGGTGTTTCTGGAATACCTCTTCCTGTTATGATTGCTGGACCACTTACTACTCCACCTTCTTTGAGGTTGGTGAATTGAATATCTTCTTCGTTGTTTGGATTAAGTGGATCTGTTCCAAGTTTGAGAACTTCTGTTCCATCATCTATGGAGTCGCCATCGGTATCTCTCTTGTTGCTATCTGTTCCCAGGTTTTTTTCTTGTACGTTCGATAGTCCATCTTGATCGGTATCGAGCATGGTTTGGATTCTCCTTGGATCTGTTATTGTTGCTGCTTGTTCTGCTGTTACCTCACCTCCTGTTATGAGTTTTGCATAGGTTTCTGCATCTTCACGAGGAAGATATTTTTCTAACTCGTTTACGAAAATGTTGAACGAAGATGCATTGAACTCAAGACGTATAGTGTCCATGAGAGGTCCATTTCCAAGGGTGACGAAAACTGTTTGTATTTCTTCATTTGAGAGGAGTTGTATCTCTTGAGGTTCGTCTGTGTAATCTTTCCATTCGTTCCCGCTTTTGATATCACCACTTATATATATTTGTGCTGTGTTGTCTGCGTCTATGGTAATGAATGTTTTATCATCTTCCGTCGTTCTTTCTATATTTCTTAGTATTGGCTTTTCATTTCCCACTGACTTTTCTGCTCCGCTGAGAAGGCATATGAATGGAGGTGTGTACAGAGTTTCTTCTTCTGATTGAAGTTCTAGGCTAAAGCAATCATGAGGACAGAGATTTCTATCTATTTCGAGTGGGGGAATGATCTTTCCTTCATTGTCTGGGTTGAGCTTTTCTGGATAGCTTGTGAATTCACTACTTTCCGAGATACATGCGAGCTCTATAGTTGTACCTTCTTGTATTGGTACACTTTCTATGGTGAATACACCAACTCGTGGAGCTTCGTTTTGCAGTTGTGCATTTGCATTTTCTCCACTGAGGGTCAGTGCAATGAGCAAGAGTGATAATGTCAGAAGTGTTTTTTTCACGTGAGTTTTAGAGTGATCTTTTTCTAGTAAAGAGTTTTCTTATATTTGGCATGAGTCTTTGTAGATCCATGAAGAGGAATACTGTAAATATTATAAACAGTATTATTTCGAGAAGATTTTCGAAGAAGAAGTTTACCCATTTATCTATGAGTGATATGTTTCTATCTAATCCAATACTTGGTACTGGGATTCTGTTGATATCACTTGGTGAGAGTACAATGCCTCTTGCAAGGAGTGCTGAACTTATTTCTTCGAGTTCCATTGCTGCACCATGTCTGTCACCACTACCAACTCCAATTCCACCGAATCCTACACCGGCAATGCTTGGTGGTTTGGTAAATATTATTGTTCTACTGCTGTCTCCGATACTATCTATTGCTGAACAGCTTCCTGATAAGCTACACTTCGGATCTTGGCAGTCTGTGAGACCATTTCCATCATTGTCTATCGTGTCCCAACAAATTTCCTGACATGCGGTACTGTCGCTACATTGTTCATCGGAACAATCTGTTTTTCCATCGTTGTCGTTATCTTTACCGTCAGAACATATCTCGATGCTACATTGAACTAGTGGAGAACATGTTGGATGCGTGCAGTCGAATACCCGACCTTGTCTATCTAGTGTAGTGCCACTTGCACATACAGCTTGTACGTTGTATGCCTGACAGCTACTACATTCACCACCATAGCCAGGTGCATATGTAATTGATCCACCTATCTCTTCACATGTTTCGCTTGCATCTAGTACGCCATTTCCACAGAGGAATATAGCTCCTTTTCTTTTTCCGATGTATACAATATGGTCTTCTGTCTCACCAGTATGGTATACGCCAGATCCATCGGTATGTATCGTAGGATCATTTGCTACTTCTAATCGTATCCATGTGTTTCCATCGAGAGGTCCTGTATGGAATGGTAGGTTGATTGTATATTCTCCACCCTCTGGCGAAATGAGTTCGTTATTTACAATGAAGTGTTCATTGATCTCTATAGGTGCGCCATTTGAGAAGCATGTTGAGCTTCCATCCCAGCTACTGTCTTGGTTATGATCGGCCCATGCATTGATATATACATTTTGTGTATTATCTTCCGGAACTGTGAGAGGGAGCTTTATTGATTGTGCAGAACATGTAGGGAGATTACTTGGAATAGTAGCATCTTCGAAATCATCCAAATCTGGTATTCTTCCATCTACTTCTGCATATGAAACTCCTTGTTGTTTACTGAAATGACCTATGAAAAGTCCTGAGTTAGCAAGATGAGCTGAGTATCTTGGATGAAGTGTTTCATCGAGTATTGATGGGAAGTATCCATGTATTGCGTAGTTAAATGGATCACCGGGTAGTGGTACTTTTTCTGGTGCATCACCATGTTCTATGGATGAGGTCATTTGTATACTCCCTTCCTCATAGAAGCTTGTGGCTGTTCCACCACCACTAAATTTACAGTCTTGTGAACATACTATTTTTGGTGCTGTAAGAATTCCTATAGCTGCACCACCTACAAATACTTGGAAAGGAGATACTCCGCCTGGTGGTATACACTGTATTGGTGGGGGGCATCCTGGAGTTTCTATAGGGGGGTCACCAATAATAGGTGGACCTTGTATAGGTGGGTTTCCGACTGGTTGGCCTGGTCCTCCTCCTGGTACTCCTCCTCCTGGGCTACCTTGTCCCGGGCCTCCTCCACTATCAGCTAATCCACCTCCTGCAGGCTGTGGTATAAATTCTGTTCCTGGAGCTGGGGCTGTGGTAACTACTCCTTGTTCTTGGTTCTCGAGAAGTATTTGTTCTTCGAGTCCTTGTTGATTAAGGTCTTGTAGGTATTCTTGAAACGACTCTTGGTATATAGGGTTGAGGCCACCAGGTTCTTCAGCTGTGAATGCTACGAGGACATACATGATACTTGCGGTTCGTATGTTTTGTAGAATCATTCCCCATGTGTATGTTCCTGGTGTGAGTGTTGTTGTTGGTGTTGCAGTGGCAATAGCTCCTGAAGATGAAGTTGTTATGGGATTATCTACTCCAGCGAAGCCGTTAAATCCTGCAATCTGTGCTGCATCTGTACCGACTATAGCTGCACTCCATGCTGCTACTACATCTCCTGTGAGGAGACGGGCCGCTGTAACACTTACATCTCCTGCGAGTCTGTTTGGTTTGTCTACTGTTACTTTGTAGCTTGCCTCATCGCCTTCTATTGTTATTGGTCCAGATGGAATGTTTGATGATACAAAGACTGTTGGCATCGCAGGTGATACTCCTCCGTCGTTGAACGCGTATGGATATGTGGCTGCGTCTATATTGGCTGTGTTGAGTTCGTAAATGTCACCAACAATATGAGATGCTGATGGACTGAGAAGTATAGGTATTTCTATTGCAGCTATGTTTATACCAATGCCGGCAACTTGAGCTATGGACACTGGCACGTTACCGATTACTCCACAATCTGCAGCAGTTCTTCCCGCTGGTGCGAGTGCAAAATCTCTACATACATACGCTCCAAATAGAGATGGTAGTGAGCCTGTTGTTGCTATGCTTACAACTACTGTTGCACCTGCTGCGAGAGCGCCAGCAGGTATAGCTGCTTGTCCTAGGACTGATCCATCACCGGTGAGTAGGCCTCCGAAATCATCAGCTCCTGTGAAAACGTATGGTCCACCGCTATCATTTCTTATTGTCATTGCTACTGTTGCGGCTCCGGTTACTTCTATTTTTGTAATACTGATTCCATTTACGTTGGTTGCTATGAACATGAGACACTCTGCACCTTCACATGTTTCTGTTGGTGCTATGGTTACCATCTTATCTTCTGTGCCTTCGTATCCATCTACTCCAGGACCAATACCGTGTTTGCTGAAGCTATCTAGAATAGCTACCATATTTGGTGATCCATTTGATGGATCTTCATCGTTGTCGTCAGCAAGTATCATGCTATGTAGGAAGTCTTCAAAGTTTGTTGGGTAGTAGTGAAGTGTATCGAGTATAAGTTTGTCAGTCACTTCTTGTCCGAGCTCACTTCGTATATCCCATAGTGCACCACTGAATATTTGTGAGTCGTGATGGATTATTCCTTGCCAGTCTTTTTCTACTGTAAGTGTGTTGTCGAGATTTCTTACGAAAGCGAGAGACTTTTCTCCGAAGATTGGGTCATCTGTCATACTTGCAGTGAAGTAGTCAGCCAGACCTTCGTTCATGCTTCCACTTTCTGAGTTGGGTACGTTTTTGAGATAGTAGATGTTATAGATGATACTGTGAACGAACTCATGGATGATAGTATCTCTTGAATATGCGAGATTGATATTTCCACATCCACCCTTACCAAGTTCGATAGTGTGTTGTTCAGCGTTGTACCATGCGCCACATCCTCTGAGGTATGCTTCAACAAGTGCAGAGTTTACTGTGGCTATGAGTTTCTTTTCTTTGATGGCTGCTCCGAGATTTCTGAAATATTTTTCAGCTTCACCAAGATGGTAGAAGACGTTGGTTTGATCTATAGATGAGTTTGATTGATCCCAAATGATTTTGTTTACGTCTCTATCTGGTGAAATTTTTACTTGAGCACTTGGAGGTGTATCGGTTCTTACTTCATATGTGCTGGTTGATAGGTTAGCGAGCGCGTATGAATAGAAAGGCACTTCTACTGATCCGTTTTCGTCTGTATAGTATGACTCATCTCCAACTTTGAGTTGTAGGTTTGTGAATGGTTTTACTTCTATGTCGCTTGCAGCACTGTTGCTGAGTATTCTTCCGGATACATTAATATGGTGAGCAGGTGGTTCGTCTACGAATGATATCTCATTGTAGTAATCTATCACTTCACCGTTATTTGCATTGATGTACATGACCCATTCACCCATAGGGTTTATGGTCGTGAGTGTTACTTTGTATGCGAGTGTGTTTTTGAAGATGACGAGTTCCGTTGTTTTAATGACATCTGTTTTCTCATTCCAGAATACTGCTTTTTTTGCTTTGGTAATTGATTCTTTCTTTTTGAGGTTTGGTTTTGTACTGAGTTGTATCTCATGAATATTGTTCTTGATGGATATGATGTTTCCATCTTTGTTTATGACTACTATTGTTGGTTCACTCTCTACTTTGATTCCGTTGTAGAGTTGGTTTACTTGAGCAATGAATGAACCGTTTCTTACTTCGTAGTCTGATACTTGAAGTTGAATAAGTTCGTTTGCATCGATTCCAAGAAGGTCGAGTTGTTCTTGTAGGATCTCGGGAAGTAGTTGTCTTATGTTTTCTTCTGTTATTTTGTTCGTAGTATTTACACCTTCTCCGTTCGTAAGGATTCTTTCTATTCTGTTATCGTCTTTGTTGGCGATGAACTTTATCTTTCCTTCCTTTGAAGATACATCTACAAAATCTGATATGAGGTAGTTAGCTTTTTTCTTTCCTCCCTTTTTCTTTGTAGCTGTAGGTGAATCTAGTTTTGCAATTTCTTCATCGATTTTTCTGAGCAGTTCTGTCGTTGCTTTGAGTGTGAGTTCTTCTTTATCTAATATGGTTTGTATTTCTATGAGGAGTGATTCTTGGTTTTGCTGCTTGGAATTGAGCAATGCTTGTTTTACTTCTTCTTTGAGGTTTTCTATTTTTTGTTGATCTCTTTGTGCTTGTGATTTATCTGCTTCAAGATCTTTTTGGCTTTCTAGTAGGGGAGAGTTTTGTGCTTCTTTGAATTTATCTGAGATGAGCTCTGCGCTTTCGAGTTCTATGATTTTGTTGTTGATTGCTGATTGGATTTCTTTGAATTTATCTTCGTCGGTGTTGAGCTCATTGAGGTATTCGAGAGAGCTTTTTTCTGCGTGTGCGGTAAAAGAAAAAGACATTGGTTGTATGACTAATAGCAACGCAATGATTCCGGAAGTGAGCTTGAGAAGAAGCTTTTTGTTTAGCTGCATTTTTATATATTTATATTAGATCATTATACCTGAAAATATGCTGATTTACAAGAATGAATTATTGTCTTTTATAAGATTCATATCTGGATTTTATGATTCTTTTTTTATCAAAATATAATTCATTGTTCTGTAATCTTTTTTCTATAAACACACTACTATATTATATGTATTTTTTTTACCTGTTACTGAACTCTTGAATTACAAACACTTGCTTTTTCTATTTTATCCTGGTATAATTATTCGATAATCGAAAAAATTCGATTAACAAAAATACAAATCAATAACCCATATCGCAATGGAAAACCAGTTCCAGGGACCAGATAACGGTCTCACCACCCCAGGGAAACCTGGTGATATAGAAACTTCTTCAGGTAAGAAGTCGTTTGTTCGTAGGCATCTTAAGAAGATCGTCGGCGCATTTGTTGCTCTCGTTCTTACTGCTGGAGTTGCTCTCTATGGAGCGAGTAATTCTGATAGGCTTGGTGCTACTATTGTTGGCTTTACCAACACTCAGGATGGTCAAGTTGCTCAAATGGCTTCGACTGATTTTGTGTTTCAGCTATCGAGTCTACCGGCTGTTGGTAATACGTTTACCATTACAGATGGTGTAGGTACTGCGTTTTCTGGAACTATTAATGAGGCACCTGCTGCGGAAGACTTTGTAGGTCCAGCGGTAACTATCAATGGAGCTACTGGTGGTACGAATGCATCTATTGCCGGTTCGTTTCCGATTCCGCTTCCTCCAGAATCAGGGGTCCAATTTGTTATTGGCGCAGAAACATGTAATGTCGTTACTACTGCTGCTGCTGGTGTGGATACGACTACATGTCCTGGGACGGCTCTATATCATGGTTATCCTACGGGTATTACCGCTTCAGCTTTTGCTACATTGGTACGAAGTACTACATGGGCTGGTAAGACTATAGGTGGTGCTGGTTCTGCTGTTACTGTTACGAGTGATACTCGTGCTACTGAGGCTGTTTCTACACTTGATCTTGGTGGATCAGGATATCTTCCTGGTGCTGAAGTAGCTGGTGTTGCAAATACTCTACTTACTCCCGATGCTTTTGCTACGTCGTTCTCTATGATGACATCACCTTCTTATACGGTTTCTAAGCCTGCGGCTTATACTTTCCGTATCGTAGCTAATACTGCTACTGATGGAGATATTCTTGAAGGTGGGGCGAATCCATTTAATCTTGTAGAAACTGTTAATGTTTCTGGTCAGGCTGCTACTGTGGAAATTTACACTTTTGATGTTGGAGTCGATGCGGCTGGTACATATACTTTTAATATTACGGGTTCTGTTACTGCGGGTCCGATAGTTGTGAATATTACTGATGGAACAACGCCTACTGCAGCAGCTACTACTATACGTGCTGCACTTGATGCTGTTGGTGGTGTGACAGGTGGTGGTGCTGGTGCTACGGTAACACTTACGGGTGATGCTGCTGGTGCTTATGTTCTTACTGGAACGTATGATGATGGTGGCGGAGCGAATCCTATTGTGATTCAGAATCTTATTAATTTTGGAAATGTAACCGATGACGGCCTTATCCGTGGAGCAGCTGGTGAAAATACTGTAGATAATTATCTTGTTCATTTGGAGCCAGGAGATTCTTTTGAGTTCGAGGGTAATATTATTGATTATACGTTTGAAGTTGCTCAAGCATATAAGAAGGATGAGGGACCTCAATACGAATTAGATGTTCCTGTAACGATCAATTATCGTGAAGAGATTGTGCGTCCTATTACTGAGGAGGATATGCGTCTTATGAGTGATCTTGTAGATATTCCACGTCCTCTCACTGAGGATGAAAATCGTCGTATTAATGATGTGCTCGATAATGCACTTCCACTTACGGATGAAGATCGTATGCGCATTGGTGATCTTTTTGTTGATCAGAAGGGTGATATGATTCGTTTTAATAATTATGGAGATGAGGATGTTCTTGTGGGTTCATATGAAACTCAGCCATGTGATGAGTGTCAGAATGTGCCAGAGACTCTTATTACGAATGGTATTACCTATACTGGTGATTGTAGTTCTCATGCATTAGGAAATCTTTATAAGGAGAAGCTTGAGAGACGAGCTGATTGGCTTCGTCAGCAGATTGATCCATCACACCCTGAGTACAAGGAGTCTGATACGTATCAGTGGTACTTACGCCTTGTTGCTCAAGCGCAGCGTGAATCTGCAGGAATAGAGAGTAATGAGCTTCCTGTGCCTCCTGGTTTGGATCTTGCTGTGGCAAGGTATCATCAGGAACTTAAGGATATTGAATATCTTTTAAGTATATGTGATGAAGGTGAAATGGCTGTCCTTGATTATGATGGTCATGAGGGTTCTATTGTAATTCATAATGGTCTTGATGCTTTCCGTATTAATATTGTTATCGGTCCTGATGGTCAGTATGAATATAAGAAGTCGCCATATGTTCCTTCTGATGACTCTCAATCTTTTGATGTTGTGAAGGATCTTTCATGTGAGGCTGATAAGATACAGTGTTCTGCTGAACAGTCTGCAGAGGATTATTATACTTTTCCATTGGATCAAGGTTTGGATCCTTTGGATTATGATATGATTGATTCTGAGAATGATTCTATTGAGGTTGATTCGTGTGAGGAATGTATTGTTGATTGGATTAAGATTACTGTGACAGATAAGGAGGGTAATATTAAGGTGCCTGATCAGACTATAAATATTCGCGTTACTCCTGCGGATGGTTTTGTTCAGGGTGATAATGTTCTTGATGGTGGTATTGTAGAAATTGATTCTCGTAATGATTTTATACGAATTATTCATAATCCAGGTAAGGGGAGTAATTTGAACCAAGGACAAGGTGGTAATGCTCCTGGGGCGGCTCGACAAATGAATGGTCCTACTTTGATTACTTTTGCTGATGAGCCTGGTGATGACATTATTCATGTATTCTCACAACCGAATAATATTAAGCTTCCATATAATTATGATACAGGGGATCAGGGGAATGTTTTTGTTCCAACGGGTAATGATATTGGTCTTTCTGATCTGATAAATAGCAATCTTAGCGGGGTCTTTGGTGATAATGTTGCTGTGAATAATACTCGTAGTGGATTTGATATTATCTTTGGATCTGATGGATCTGATGGAAAGTATAATTCAACAGAAAATAACTTTGAGTTTTATAAGGAGTTTACTCCAGGTGGTTATAATTGTGAGGCAAAGATCTGGGGTCATTCATGTGATCTTGTCTATACTGCTGATGGTCGTATGGCACCTCCTGTACAGGAAGTACTTCAAAGTGTGAGTACTAATGCTACTATCTTTGAAGGTGAGGAATTTGATGCTGACTATGATGGTGTTCCTTCTGGATTTGAGTTTGATGAGGATACTGATATGGATGTTATGTTGAGTGTTACTCCTGACGAAGGGGGATTTTTAGCTAGCGTTACTCCTGATGAGGGAGGTTTTATGAATGTTAATTCTGGAAATATTACCATTAGTGTTACTCCTGATGAGGGTGGATTTGCATCAAATGGTTTTCACTCCAATCTCATAGCTTACAGCGGTTCTCTCAATGGTCTTGGTAGAATTCTTGCTCAATCTGTTACTACTGTTTCAGCTGCAGATCTTGCTCTTTTACCTTCGACTTCATTTAGTATGTTCTTTCCTGGTGTTACATTGAGCTCTTCACAGTCTTCTGTTTCTGCGAGTGCTACTTTGACACAGCCAATTACTACTTCAATGATTATTACTCAACCTGGTAAGCAGCCTATTACTACTCCAGTAACGTTTATGGCTGGTAGTACTTTCTCTGGTACTTTCTTGAGTGCTCGTGGTGCTGCTGGTGTATCACCAGTTGGACAAATGCTTCAGCCGAATCCATTGATTTGTGCTGCGTTCCATGCGGCATTCCAATTTAATCCGTTATTCTGCTTTGGACAACTTGGTCTTATAGGTATGCAATTGCCTACTCCGGTGTTAACGCCTGCGACTCCTGCTACGACGATTGGTGTTGGTGCAACAGGTGGGACTTCTATTCTTGGTCAAGCTCCTTCACAAGGAGACGATGGTGGTCTTAATCCGATATTCTATATCTATGAGCAGTTTGGTGGTCAGTCAAATGTTGCTCAGGAACTTGCTGGATTGTTTAGCTTCCTTGCGATTGATATGAACCAGAATATCATTCGTGGTGCTGCTGACGATGGTGGTGCAAACTACATCGATATAGATGCGAAGATATATGAATTTGTAAAAGAGTTTATTTATCCTGATGTTCT
>WURV02165104.1:4668-15058 GCA_011762755.2 Epimenia babai
TCCGGGAACACGCTCTCGGCCTGGAGCTCGAGGGCCGGGAGGTGTCGGAGCTTGATTCGAGGCTCTACCACGCGGCCTGCTCGCTGCTCGCCAACGGTCAGACAGCCCTGCTCTCGGCCGGCTCGCGTCTGCTGGCCGAGGCCAGTGGGGGCGCCCTGGGCATGGACGAGGCCCTGGCCCTGCAAGGAGGGGCGGCCGAGGCGCTGGAGGGGGGGCGGCGTTCGGCCGCCGAGGCCCTGACCGGTCCTGTCCGCAGGGGGGAGCTCGAGGTCCTTCGCGGGCATCTGCAGGCTCTCGGCGAATGCGAGCCCGATGCCCTTGCCCTGTACCGAGCTTTGATGGGCGAGGCCGTGACCCTGGCTCGGGAGGCCGGGGCCGATCGAGATCGGCTCGAGGAGATCCTCTCCCTGCTGCGTCCCTGAACGGATGCCCTGGCCGGCGCTGGCGCTTCTTCGAGGCGCAGGTCTGCTCGACACAGCTCCACGCCGACTTCATCGAGGAAGTTCTGTTCCAGGGCACTAAGATGGGCGATCCATGAGCCGGATCGTCACGACGCTGATCCCCGACTCGCTCGAAGGTGGTCTCGAGTCCTGTCGGAAGGTCCTGATCTGCGGGGCCGACATGGTCGAGCTCCGGCTCGATCGATTCCGGGCACCCTCGGAGGTGCTCGAGCTCGTCCGGCACAGCCCGGCACCGGTCCTGGCCTCCTGCCGAGTCCGCGAGGACGGCGGCGAGTTCGATGCCGACCCGGACCTGCGCCGTGACATCCTCGTCGCGGCCGCCGAGGGCGGGGCCGAGTGGATCGACGTGGAGCACTGGGAGGGCCTCAGTCTTCCCGGGGGACTCCGCACGCGGCTGCTGCGCTCCTACCACAAGATCGACGGTGCTCCCCGGGACCTGGTCTCGATCGTGGATCGCATGGCCTACTCCGGGGCCGATGCCGTCAAGGTCACCCTGATGGGCTACGACGCCGCGGACCTTCGCGTTGTCGCCGAGCTCTACCGCCGCCACTACCCGGTGCCGCTCGTGGCCTTCCTGGCCGGCGAGGCCAGCGTGGCCTCGCGCTACCTCGCCCTGATGCAGGGAGCGCCCTTCCTCTACACGGCTCCCGGGCCGGGCGAGGAGGCCGCGCCGGGCCAGCCCGGTCTCTGGGAGGCGCTCGAGGTCTTCCGCGCCAAGTCCATGGGCCAGGAGACTTCGTTCTGGGGTCTGATGGGTTCGCCGGTGCAGCACTCCCTGGGATACCGCCTGCACAACGGGCTCGGCCGCTGGCTGCGCGAGGTGCCGGTCTACCTGCCCTTCGACACCAAGCATCCCGACGAGCTGCTGGCCCATCTGCGGACCTTCGGACCGCGCTTCCTCGGGCTCTCGGTCACGGCGCCGCACAAGGCCCGCGTCCTGTCGCTTCTGGATGGCATCGGCAAGGAGGCCAAGGAGTGCGGGGCCGTGAACACGATCATCCATCGGGACGGCATGCTGATCGGCCAGAACACCGATGTCGAAGGGCTGCGCCGCGCCCTGCGCCGTGCCGGCAGTACCGAGGCCACCGGTCACGGGGCCCGGGCCCTGGTCCTGGGCTCGGGGGGTGCCGCGCGCGCGGCCTGCCTCGCTCTGCTGCAGGACGGCTACGAGGTCTCGGTGGCCTGTCGGAGCCAGGGACGCATCCGCGACTTCGCGACGGCCTGGGACCTGGACCTGCTGCCGATCGAGCCCCGCGCCCTGCGGGACCTGGATCCGGACGTGATCGTGCATGCGACTCCGGTCGGCCAGGCCGAGCCAGGACGCCGCGCACCCAAGGAGGCCCTGCTCGAGGTCGGCGACATCCCGCCGGGCTCCCTCGTGCTCGACATGGTCTACCGACCGGTACGCACCGAGCTGCTGCAGCGCGCCGAGCAGGCCGGGGCGCGCCCGGTCTCCGGCCTCTGGATGTTCCTGCACCAGGCCTACCTGCAGATCGCGCACGTGCTGGGCTCTCAGGGTTCGATCCCGGGTCTCGAGAGCCTGGCCATGCTGCTCGGGCCCGAAGGGCGCGAGCTCCGCAGCAGTGGTGTCTGAGGCCCGAGGATCCTCGAGCGTGGGCGACGAGGCAGCGGGAGCCGGCGACCCGGTCCGGGGCATCTACCTGCTCGGCCTCCGGGGCTCGGGCAAGACCAGCCTCGGCGAAGCGCTGGCCCGGGATCTCGAATGGAGCTTCCTCGACCTCGACGAGCTGCTCGAGGAACGGGAGGGCAAGCCGATCGCCCAGGTCCTCGAGGAGTACGGCCTCGAAGGCTTCCGTTCCCTCGAAGAACGGGTCTGGATGCTGCAGCTGGGCCGACTCCTCCAAGGACAGGTGGTCCTGGCCCTCGGGGGCGGCAGCGCCGAGGTCCCCAAGGTCCGCGAGGGGCTCGAAACCCTGCGCCATGAGCAGGGCTACCGAGGAGTCTGGCTCGAATGTCGCCCCGAGGAGCTGGCCCGGCGCATCGAGCGGGACGGGGGAGAGGCCACGCGGCCGCGCCTGATCGGTCGTGATGCCCTCGAGGAGTCCCGCCTGCTGCTCGCTCGCCGGGCCCAGGACTATGTGGCGCTCTCGGACCTGCGCTTCGAGAACCCCGGCGGTCGGCTCGACGATCGGGTGCGGAGTCTCCGATCGCGACTGGGTCTGTAGCGCCGGTTCCGCGACGCGATCGGGCTCTCGGGCTGCGCGTTCCGCCCTCTCAAGGGCCTCCTGGGATCGGTCGAAACAGGAGCCAGGGGCCCCTTCGATCGGGAGGCTCTGGCTCCGATGCCGCGGCCATTTCCACCGGAACGCCTCCTTGCGAGTCGTTAGGATGACGCGGCGTCGGGGGGAGGGGTGCCTGCGCCAGGGTGCGGGATGCGGGGCATCACCGGGATGACGAGGGCAGGGAACACAAGGGCAGGGACTACGAGGGCTGGCTTGCGGCACAGGGAGCGGATGGGCTCGAGCGGGCGGCATGGCGGGATCCCCGGATCCTCGGCCTTGGCTCGTGCCTTGCTCCTGACCGGTCTCGGCCTGCTCGCGGCCTTTCCGTCCTGCCAGAGCGTCCTCGACTCCTGGTCCGCTGCGCCGGTCCTTCCCGAGGCCCAGCAGGGTGCCCTCGAGAAGTACCGCAAGGTCCTGATCGGTCCCGAGCGCGAGCCGGCCGGCAGTCCTGGCATCGAGACCGCCATCCGTGCCCTCGTCGAGGCACAGACCCCCGAGGCCCATCGCATCCTGCTGCAGGTGCTCGGCCAGCACGGGGACCTCGAGCTGGCCCCGGACTCGACGATCCAGACCATCCTCGATGCGCTCGGGGATCGTCTGGCCCTGGATCTCGACCTTCGTAGCGGCGAGGCACGCAAGAAGCGGCTGGCCATCTACGAGGGCTACCTCGGCATCCTGATCGACATCCATGGCGCCCGGGCTCCCAAACCCGCCGGGGCCGAGGGCGAAGGGAACACCAAGACTCGCGAGGAGGCACTGCGCAAGCAGCAGGCTCAGGTCGAGGCCTTCTTCGCCCTGCTCCCGCACGAGTTCTCGAGGCCGGCCCTGACCCGTGAGTTCCAGAAGCCCACGCCCGAGCGCATCCGGGCCGCCGTGCGCATCGCCGGCGTCACCCGCGATCCCAAGGCCTCGCCCGAGCTCGCGCCGCTGCTCGCCAACCTCGAGCTCCGCTCCCTGGTCCAGGAAACGCTCGGCAAGCTGACCCTGCGGCTCAAGCCCTTCACCGACCAGGCCGACTTCGCGGATTGGTGGAAGGACCACCGTTCGTACTCGTACGAACAACTCGCGGTCCGCACGGCCCTGCACGCCCTGGATCTCGAGCGGCAGTACGCCGAGGAGCAGAAGGAGCAGGCGCTGGTCAACGAGGACAAGGCCTTCGACCTGGTCAAGCGCCTGATCCGGCTCGGCATCGCCCAGAAGGATCCCTCCTGGGACGAGTTCCGATTCCTGCTCGGCTCCGAGGATCTCGCGCGGCATCGCCCGGCCATCCTCGAGGAGATCTATCTGGGCCTGCGTGAGCGCGGGCTCCAGCCGACCGAGGTAAAGGCTGGCCTCGAAGCCCTCGAGAAGCTCCTGGCCCTGGTCCAGCAGGGCTATCAGGACAGCGATTCGCGCAGCCGCGACGCCTGGCTCAGCGCCTACGCCTACCTCTCGTACCTGGCCGGCGGCAAGGAGGCCGAGGCCGTCACCGGCATCCTGCTCGAACGCCTCGAGGGCCGGACCGAGGCCAGGACCGACGATCGCATCGTCGACCTGCTGACCCTGTTCCCCGGCGATGGCGTGCGGGCCAAGATCCTCGACCACATCCAGGTCCGCAAGCTCGCCAAGGACGGCAAGGGTGTCCGGGCCGGCGTGCGCTGCCTCTCGGGCCTCGGTGCCCCGGTGCGGCCCGAGCTCCTGGTCAAGATGCGTGGGCTGCTGATGGACTGCATCAAGGATCGCGGGCTGCCGCTCCCTGCCCGCGACCAGGCCCTCGACATCCTCGGCGAGCTCGGCCACGAGCTGGTCTCCGACGCGCTCAAGGAGATCGTCCAGCCGATGGACCGGCGCATCTCGGACAACAACGGTCTCGTGCGTCTCGAGGAGCCGCTGCGGCTCAAGGCCCTGGCCTGGGGCAACACCAAGATCGCCACCGAGCTGCAGGCCGCCGCTCCCAAGCAGCTGGACGCACTGGTCCAGGCCGAGCTCGACTTCCTGCTCAACTGCACCTGGGACGAGAGCCCGCGTCTGCGTCGCGAGGCCGCGCGCGCACTCGAGGACTTTCCCCCGGCCGTCGTGCCGATCGCCCGGGAGGCCCGTCGCTCCCATGCCCAGCAGGTCGTCGGTGGGGTCGGCGGAAGCCTGGCCGCCGAGACCGATCCGGGCTGCGTGCTGCAGGCGCTCAAGACCCTGCGCAAGCAGGCCAAGAGCCATGGCGTAGGCGCCATCGCCGTGCAACGCCTCGTCGAGGCCATGAAGACCTGGGCCGAGGAGGCCGCCACGGATCGCGAGGCCCGCAAGCGGCTCGAGACCCATCGTCCGTCCATGGACGAGGCCCTGTCCAACCTGGTCCGTGGGGGAGACGTCGACGCGTCGCTGCTCCTCGACCAGAGTGCGCGCCTGATCGAGGCCGAGCTTCCCGAGTCGGCGCAACTCCTCCTCGACTGCGAGGTCCTCGACCTCCTCTCGCGTCCGCTGGCCGCCAACCTCCAGGGCCGCGAGGCCAAGGAGGAGCGGCGCAAGGCACGGCTCGGACGCCGTGATCGCCTCTACCTCAAGGTCATCCAGGGGGGGGGCGGCTTCGATGCCCTGCCCAAGGAGAACCGCACGCGGCTCTCCCAGGTCCTCGTCAAGCACGAGGAGTCCTTCCGCTCCCTGCAGGGGGAGGACGCTCAGGTCCTGGTCCTGCTCGGCCGCGCCCACGCCCAGCAGGGCGACCACGTCAAGGCCGTCGGTCTCTACAAGCAGTGGCGCGAGGGGCCGGGCAAGGACGCCCAGGCCGACCTCCGCAACCAGGTCCGTCGCTGGCAGGCCCGCTCCCACTACCGACTGCAGCAGTATGCCGAGGCCGCCGCCATCCTCGCCGGCCTCACCGACCTCGAGTCCCTGCTGCTCCGCGGGGGAGCCCTCAACCGTTCGCAGGCCCATCAGGAGGCCGAGGGTCTCTTCCGGAGCCTCCTCGATCATCCGATCCTGCCGGCCGAGGGCCCGGCCCGCGAAGAGGCCAACCTTGGCCTTTGCGAGGCCCTGCTCGGCCTCGAGCGCTTCGAAGAACTCGGCGACTTCGAGTCCGCCCTGCGCCCCTTCCGCGACCCACGCCTGGCCGAGGCCTACAAGGCCTTCCGCGCCCGCAAGGAGAAGCGCCTCGAGGATCAGGCCGCCCGAGGCAAGAAGGGCAAGACCGGCAGCAAGGGCTCCGACAAGGCCCCCGCCAAGGGCAAGGGGGACGGCACCGACGCCTACGCCGAGCCCTCCGGACCGGGCCGCTAGCGGCGGACGGGGATCCAGGCCAAGGACTTCAATCCGTGCTTGCACGGACCTGTTCCTGGCCTATCGTCTCTCCCCTTCAACAGCGGATGCACATCGCGGGGTGGAGCAGTCCGGTAGCTCGTCGGGCTCATAACCCGAAGGTCACAGGTTCGAATCCTGTCCCCGCTACCAGTTCTAAGTGTCGGGCGGACAGCCAGTTTTGGTTGTCCGCCAGATTGCTTTTAAGACCCCGATTTGGGCGACTGTGACCAAATTGTGTCCACGGGCATGACGGCGGCCTGGCCTGGAGCGCAGCTCCGGGGGTGTGATCATGGGCGTGAGCCTCTTCCGACGCGGGTCGGTTTGGTGGGCGCAGTGGCGTGAGGCAGGGGTGCGGGTGCGGCGGTCCTTGGAGGCTGCAGACCGGCGCCTTGCCGAGGAGAAGCGGGTCGAGCTGGAGTATCAGCAGCTGCGCGCTCGCAGCGAAGCAGGGCAGGAGACCGAGGAGACCAGGGTGCCGATCGCCCAGCTGGTCGAGGAATACGCGGCCTGGTCCCGGGCCCACAAGCGGCCCAAGACGGTGCTCAACGACCGGGCGCGGATCGGTACCTTCCTGGCCTTCGCCCGGCCGCTGTGGGTGCAGGGCGTGAGCACCCGGGATGTGATGCAGTATCTGGCGCAGCGCTCGCTGAAGGACTTGGTGCAGCCGACCACCCTGCTGCGGGAGCGGGAGATCCTGCATGCCCTGCTCAACTTCGCCTTGCGCTGCGGCTACGTGGACAGCAACCCGGTCAGTGCGGTGCCCCGGCCCAAGCTGCCGACCCGGGACCCGCGGTTCCTGAGCCTGGACCAGATCGCCGAGGTGCTGGACGCGGTGGCCGGAGATGAGATCGCGCCGCTGGTGGCGACAGCCATCTATGCCGGGCTGCGGCGGGAGGAGCTGTGCTGGCTGACCTGGGAGGATCTCGACCAGGTGGGGGACCGGCAGCTGCTCCGCGTGCGGTGCAAGGTGGTGGAGGGCGTGGAGTGGATGCCCAAGACCAAGCGGGATCGGGGGGTGCCGGTGTCGACCAAGCTGGGCGTCGTGTTGGCGGGGTTGACGCGGCGGCCTGATTGCCGGTGGCTGTTCCCCTCGCCGCAGGGGCATCGCTGGGACCCGGACAACCTCAGTCGGCGGTTTCGGCAACGGATGAAGCAGGCCGGGCTGCCGTGGAATCTGCAGGTGCTGCGGCACACCTTTGGGTCACAGCTGGCGAAGCGGGGGCGGTCGCTACTGAAGATCGCGCAGCTGATGGGGAACTCGCCTGAGATCGCGCGGCGGCATTACATCAACTTGGTGCCGGAAGAGATGATGGTGGATGTGGAGTTCTGATGTCGGTGATCAGAACGGTGGATGTTCATGGAGTTGTCGCTGCACGCATTGAGATGCGGATTATTGTCGCTTGAGGGTACCCCCGAGATCCGGGCCACTCGGGAGTTGGGATTTTCGGGTAGAAGACCGGAGATCCAACCATGCGAAAGAGCCGATTCAGCGAAGAGCAGATCATCGTGATCCTGAAGGAAAACGAAGCGGGCACTCCCACCAAGGAGCTCGCGCGCCGTCATGGCGTCAGCACCAACACCCTCTATGTCTGGCGCAAGAAGTACGGCGGGATGGAAGTCAGCGAGGCCAAGCGTCTCAAGCAGCTCGAGGATGAGAATCGTCGGCTGAAGAGGATCGTGGCTGACCAGACCCTCGACATCGTCGCGATGAAGGACCTGCTCTCAAAAAATGGTGAGCCCCGCGAGCCGCCGACACGCCGTTCAGCACCTCAAGAAGAAGCATCATCTGAGCGAGCGACGTGCCAGCCGGCTTGCGGGGCTGTCGAGATCCGTGGCCCAGTATCGGTCGCGACGCGTGGATCCCCTAGGACTCCGAAGTCGCATGATCGAGCTGGCCGGAGAGCGGCCGAGGTTTGGTTATCCACGGATCCACGTCCTGCTGCGCCGTGAGGGCTTTGCCTTCAACCACAAGCGCATCTACCGCCTCTATTGCCAGGAGAAGCTGCAGATCCGTGGCCGTAGGCGCAGGCGGAAAGGTGCAGCAGCTGCTCCGCGCAAGGCAATTGCGCTGCCGAAGCGAGCTCACGAGCGCTGGTCGATGGACTTCATGCGCGACAGCCTGGCCACGGGCAGGTCCTTCCGCACTCTCAACATCGTCGACGACTACTCCCGCAAGTGCGTCGCGATCGAAGTCGACCTGTCGCTACCCGGCGAACGGGTTGCTCAGGTCCTGGACCGGGCGGCGAGCCGCAACGGGTGGCCGGCGACGATCGTCGTCGACAACGGACCTGAGTTCGCCGGCAAGACCCTCGACCAGTGGGCTTGGGACCGAGGTGTCACCTTGCACTTCATCGATCCAGGCAAGCCTGTGCAGAGCGCCTTCGTCGAGAGCTTCAATGGCAAGTTCTGCGAGGAGTACCTGAGCTAGAACTGGTTCAGGAGTCTGGACCACGCGCGGCGGGAGATCGCTGACTGGCGCGCCGACTACAACCACGTACGACCCCACAAGTCACTCGACTGGAAGACTCCGGCCGAAGCAGAGAGAGTTGGCCTCCAACCTCCGGGTCAGATCCTGACAGAGTTCGAGGAGGAAGACTCAGCACCCCGACGCGGTAGCGATCGGACCGGAATCCCCAGTTCCTAGCGGTCCTACGTCGGGGGTACCCTCAACACGTCTCCACCATATGCATCGGTATTGGCTATGATTAAAGATGTGAATAGACCGGTCATAAATAGTGTCACATCTGACGGCCACCCGACGGCTTCGACGACTGTGCGTGACAAAAAGCCAGTTGTTATCGTGGGATTGATATGCATATTTATGGTCGCAGTCTTGGTGCTTTTGAGAGTCACATTTGCGCGGGAGGCAATAGGGGGCGGACTGCGCTCAAAGCTTGGCTTCGACAGATGGCCGAGTAGCCGCCTGCAAGCTGCCGAGAGGTTTATGGATTCCATAGGATCGCTGAAGCTTCAGGAAGTAGTCGGAGTAGATGCTGGAGTTTTGAGGATCATGGATCTACATTCCCTCGAAGCAGGGTGTAAGCGTGGACAGCGTGGCCTTGTGGTTCTGTTGGGATGGTTACTCACAGAAGCTGACCCTCAGGGGCCGGAGTTCTTGATGGTGTCGCACCCGCCTGGGGTAGCTTCGGTAACCGGATTCACTGATCCAGACTCGGAGGAGGAACTGCTACAGCGCCGAGTCAAGCTTGTCTTGACGCAAGAGACTCAAGAGTTCCTTTGGCTTGCGCCAGTAGCCGTAGTCGGACAGCTACGCTGTGATACAGTATATGAAGAGGGAATACCGGTCGCAGGTGCCCACATTTTGGGGGAGAGGATTGTGCATATTGAAGAACTGATGCCTCGTCGTTAGCAGGCCGTTGAAATACATCGAGATGGACCTTGCCGTGGGAGTGTCAAATCAACTGTGTAACTGCCGCTCGTGGGGGGCATCCTCTAGCCCAGTTAGGGAGCCCTATCATGTCCGACAAGATCCGCCGATCTTCGATACTCGATGACCTCATTGACTCGCTGCGCAACAGCTGCGAGGACCCCCAGGAGCTGCTCTCAGAAGGCGGCCTCCTCAGTGAACTTCGTGTCGCGGTCGAGGATCAGGTGTCGGGTCGATCGAAGGAAGCCGTCGAACTTGTTGGTGAGGTTTCGGGCGACCTGGGCCATGAATGACGCGTCCGGATTGGCGGTGGTCCCTCCAGCGTGAACCCGGCGAGAGCCACGCTGGATCACGAAGAGTGTGTAGTGCGTGAAGAGTCCGCGCGTGGTCCGGGCGACCTTGTGACCGAGCTTCTTCAGCTCGCCGCGGATCCGGGCGTAGCCCCAGCCGCTGTTCTCCTGGGCCATTCGGCAGATGGTCTTCTTTAGCTCCTTCATCAATCCTGGTCGCCCCGTGCGCGGGCGCCTATGGGGTCGTTTCTCGGCGACCAGCCGACGGTGCCAGCGCAGAATGGTGTCGGGCGTGACGCTCGTTGCCACGCGAGCGAACAGCCTGCTGCCGATGGCCTTGCCCTTCGCTGCGAGTTGGCGGCGCTGGTCGTCACTCAATCGCAACCGCTTCCCACCGAGTTGCTCCTTGAGGACGCGGTTCTCCTCGACCAGATACTCGATGACCTGTCCCTGCTGGCGGTTGGTCCAGCCGGCGAAGGTGGCGAGGAGGAGTTGGAGGGGGAATAGGTCAGTCACGGCGTCGATCGTACCGGAGCTGCGCAAGATCGTAACTCAGGCTGTGGCAGTGCGGTCGAGTTTCCGGGCACCACGGGCGGCTCGTCCCGCGAGAGCCACTGCCGACTGCGTCTTGGTCGGCAACAAGGTATCGATCTCGATTACCGGGAGTGTCAGATAACCGGTGTAACCGCCATCAGCAGGTGAGCGCGGGTTTGGGGTTACAGAGTTGGAATTCGTCCT